>PVJI01015500.1:0-41246 GCA_004026765.1 Micronycteris hirsuta
CATTCTGAATGAATTTTTCCTGTAAAATCTGCTGCTGGTTCAATGATCATTCCTTTGTGGATAGCCTTTAAGGTTTTCTTTGTTCTATAGTTTCACTATAAAGTGTTTAAGTATGGATTTATTCATAGTTGTTGTCATTAAATATTGAATTGATGTAGTAGAATTTTCAGAAAAAAGTGTATAAGGGATAAAGGATAATGATCCAGCGAACTCCACCTGTATAAGATGAAGGTGAACACAGCAGTGTTCTGAATGCCCGATGCCCCACCCCTCCCCTCCCCTCCCGCCCCCCCTCCCCCGCTTGGAGATCATTACTACCCTGAATCTATTTAGTCTTCTAAATAGCTTATGGTTTGGCTTTGCACCTTTTTAAAATTTTACATAAGCGGAGCCCTAGGGTATGTGCAACTTGCTGTTTTCTTTCCTCATTTTCCTTTTTAAGACGTCATGTGTTTCATGTGTCTGAACTTAATCCATTTCCACGTCTGGGTAGTGTTCCTTTTGCTGAATGTAGCACACATCATTCTATTGTTGCTGGACATTTGGATAAATGAGAGATGAGCTTTCATGTTTTAAAATTATATACTGTATCTCAATATTGCATTCACCAATCTCATCTATAGAATTTCGAATTTCAATAGCTATATTTCATATTGCCAAAATTCTAAATAATTCTTTTTTTTAAATCTACCTATTCTTGTATTTTAGAACATATTTGTTAATGATTTCTTATTTTTCCTTTTAGTGGAAATAATGCCTTCATTTATCTCTTTCAACGTTTCTAAAACCTTTAAACTCTTGCAAACTATTCTATAAAAATCATTCCATCCGATGTGATTTTGTGTTCTGATTGTTGACTTTGTTGATAATTTTTCTTATCATTACTTTTTTTCACTTTTCCATTTGTATTAATCAAATGGCACAAAACAACTATCATTCTTTTTTTTTTATTTTTTTTAATTTATTTTTAGAGAGAGGGGAAGGGAGGGAGAAAGAGAGGGAGAGAAACAGCAATGTATGGTTGCCTCTCACATGGCCCTCACTGGGGACCTGGCCTGCAACCCAGGCATGTACCCTGACCGGGAACCGAACCGGGTACCCCCGGTTCCCAACCCGTGCTCAATCCATTGAGCCACACCAGCCAGGGCAACTATCATTCTTTAAATACCCCAGTATGCAGCTGGTCCTCTCGCTTCCAAAGTCCCGCCCTCCTTGGCCTGTCCCTCACCCTGTTTTCCTACTTCCCCTGCCCTAGTCCAGGGGCAGTCCTGGGAGGAGGCTGGGCTGACCGGGAGTCCTCAGGGAGAGCGCTGGACAGACAGCCAGTTTGGGCTGCAGCAGAAATTAGGAGGGGAGGTTCTTAGAGACCTTGTTTAATACTCAATTCCCAGCCCTGTTCCCAGGCACTTTCAAGTCATTCCCCTCAGCCCAGCTCCTCTCCTCCTGCACCCGCTGCCAAACTGTGTGTCCCTTACACACCCCTTACCCCTCCACATCCACCTCGGGCCCCAGCCTGCCCTCTGGGCCTCCCTCGGTGGGGATTCCTGGACCTATGAGCTCAGCTCCCAAGTGCAGAGACCCCAGCCAGGGCTGTCAGGAGCCTGAACCTCACAGAAGTGACACAGACCTTACAGAGGTGACACAGATGCAGGCTGGGTCACAGTGTGGGGAGGTCCCCTTTCCCCAGCATCACCCCGAGAATCCCAGGGGAAGGTTCTCAGCTTCCCAGACGGGGCTTCCCTGCTTTACTCCCTTGTCTGCGTCTCCAATCAGCTCCCAGAAACCCCTGAACTCCAGTTCAGGGTCGTTGCAGCTGCCTGGGCTGGCGATTCCCTCTTCCAGCCTGCAGTTGATCGGCCTGGGTGATGCAGCTGCTGGGTCACCAGGTCCCACAGCCCGGAGGGGGCCAGCATCTCCTTCCAGCCCTCCACCGGGTGCTGGTGGAAGCTCTTGATGAGGTCTCGGTGGCCCTGTCCATTGCACTGATTCCTGGGCACCCTTGGCTCTAGCTGACCCATACTGTGCCGCTGTGCCTGCTGTGCGTGGTCCTTCGGTGAGAGTTCGGGCAGAGTTGTGTCGTTCTGCAGCCTGCCCTGGAGGAGCCGCTGGTTCGTGGTCCGCCCGCTGACAGCCGCTGAGCCCGGCCAGGCCCTGCGTTTCTCCATGAGCCTCCTTCTCTGTGTGCTCATTTTGGAAGGGAGATTGTTCTGTTCTTTGTTTTCACCTTCCTTCCGTCTGTGCCTGCCTACCCTTCTCTGTCCCCTTTTTTCCCTCGCTTGTACCTGGCTCTCCAGACCCCAGCCCATAACTGGTGGTCGTTTGTGGAGGGAGGCGGGGGTAACACATGAGTTTCTTTGTTTATATTTTATTCATTATTACCATGTGTCTGGGTGGAAGGAATCCTCAGCATAGAGATCCACTTGAGCTTCCCTCTTTAGCGTTTCAAACGGGGAAGAGACACGCAGTTTACCAACATGCCTCGCTGCCTTTTCCAGTCCCCCAGGGTGTTATCTCATCCTCCCCATGGTGACGGGTTCGAGAGTGTGACTGGTGCTGGCTAATAGCTGCACAATCACACCGAGCTAATGACCGAACAGGCCACGTGGTGTCAAGCTCTGTTACGACGCGCCGAGTGTTTCTTTGCTGTTCCTTCTCTGCTCTGGTTAATGTACAGTACATGTCACAGTGCTTTCTGCTGCTTTAACTTTTTTCCTCCCACCGTATAGACTGTTCTAGAAAAACTGGAAGGAGAGCTACAAGAAGCCAACCAGAACCACCAGGCATTGAAGAAAAGCTTCCTCGAACTAACCGAACTCAAATATCTCCTGAAGAAAACCCAGGACTTTTTTGAGGTCATTATTTGGGTCATTGAGATCATTTAGAAAAGGGTCTTTTCCCCCACACCCAAAGTGTGAAATTTCTACTTTGAAAACTGGCTGGTTTGGAATATGAACAAATCACCGTTTCTGCCCCAGGGCTAGACCACAGGTGAGCAGGAGAGTACTCTGGGCGCACTAACTGTGGCGTGTTGAATTAAATGCAGACGTAATACCGTCATGGAATGGCCTGGACGGAAGTGGAAATCAGAGCAAAGCTGAACAGTTAGTTTGAGCCGATCTGGGATTTTGGAAGGAAGAGATCGGGGAAGGTTTTAGATCTGGCAAGGAGCACTCTTACTTTTTGAATTCTATTAATTATTTATAGAAAATAAAGCTTCCTTAAAAACAGAACCCCGCCCCGCCCCCCGAGGTGTGCGGTGCTTTTAAGGTAGTTTAAATACATTTGCTAAATGCAGATATTGATTGTTTAACTTTCAGACGGAGACCAACTTACCGGACGATTTCTTTACTGAAGACACTTCCGGTCTCCTGGAGCTGAGAGCAATGCCTGCGCACATGAGCGGGAAGCTGGGGTAGCGTCACTGTGCTCTGAAAGGGAGGCGGCCACGGGTCCTTGGCTGGTGGCTCAGTGCTCGGCGTGTAGATAGATTTCCCAGAGTGTTTGAATGAATGAGTGAATGAGTGAGTGAGTGAATGAATGAATGAGCGAGCGAGTGAGTGAGTGAATGAATGAATGAGTGAATGAGTGAGTGAGTGAGTGAATGAATGAATGAGTGAATGAGTGAGTGAGTGAATGAATGAGTGAGTGAATGAATGAATGAGTGAATGAGTGAGTGAGTGAATGAATGAATGAGCGAGCGAGCGAGTGAGTGAATGAATGAATGAATGAACGAACAAATCGCCACCGGAATGAGAACAATTTCACGTGAATTACTCCGCACAGTAGTAAACCCATGTGCAACCTTGTTAGGTTGAACCAGGGGTCGCAAGTCCTGCTACCTGGTTCATGGTGACACTAATGTCCTTGAGCCAGGAGAGGGCAATGCTTGTATTGTCCCCATGTGGGAAAGAGGTGGGGGTAATCATTTTAATGGTTTTTTTTTTTTTTTTAACTCTTCTCTGGCTTTGGAACAAGGCTTATGGGATATGTTTTTTCTTTAACTTTGAAACATAGATGTGATAATAAAATAGATTTGGACCCTGAAGTTGAAGTGCAGTTAGAAATGGGACAGTTATGCCATCGATTCATTCACAAGTAGTGCTGATACAATGTGATTTTACCGTCGAAATGTGTGGTGATTCAGAAATGTGGGATTTCTCACGGTGTGCAAGGAAAATTGATGGATTGATCAAAGTGCCGAGTTTTGCAATTCTAGCATTTTATTTGATAGATGCTGGATGGCCTGCTACTTGAGCTACTAGGCATTGAATTCAAAATGGAAAGAAAAAGTATTTATTGAAGATACTTGACCGCAAAGTAATATAGGATCAACATACATTTAAAATAATAAACCAATGAAAGCTACAATCTTTAAGGTCAATGTGTAGGGTTTGGGTCAGAAATTATCTAGATACCCGGGTGATGGAAAAAGTAAAGATGTATACAAATCCATGGGTATGTTTCACTCTTAGGACATTATTTGTAAAAATACACAGAGACCATTGCTGAGCATTTTGAACATCTATGTCCTTTTGCTACAAAGCTATCATGAATAGTCTATCATAGTTGTAATTGCAAACAATTGAATGCATAGTATTGGGACGGTTAAGGAAACCCCCTCCCCATCAGAGAGCACGGGAGGTCATGGGGGGCTTGGGGCGGATTAGGGCTGGGAGGCAGAGTGGCCCTGTGATCCCTGCCAGGTAGGCCTGTCTCAGCATCTCCTGCTCAGAAGGACGTGGACCTTCGATGGCTTCACCGCTTTGTGTCTCCCAGAGCCTTCTCCCTGCACCCACCACCTGTACCTCCGTGACGTCTCCTCTTCTGCCTGTTGACCCCAGGTTCACGGCTGGCGTGATAAACAGGGAGAGGATGGCTTCCTTCGAGAGGCTGCTGTGGCGCGTTTGCCGGGGAAATATCTACTTGAAGTTCAGCGAAATGGACGTGGTTCTGGAGGACCCCGTCACAGTGGGTACCCTGGGCTGCGGCGGACTCCCCTCAACCTCCCGGGGCCCTCCCCAGAGGGGCTTCGTTCCTGCAGACAGTGGGTCTTCAGTTCCATGGAATCAATATCTATTGCTTTCCTTTCTCTTTTTTCCTTTTTTTTTTTTATCCCTTTCAAAGGGATTGTTATTAACACCTCGTTTCTTCAGGAAACTTGGCTGTACTCCTTGCACACTAGGCAGCGACTGTGTCTTTATCACAAGGAACTTAACTCTTTAGGCCAACATGCCTTAACCATCAGTGTGCACATGAGCGTGAGAATGAACTGGGGGCCCTGGCTGGTGTGGTTCAGTGGGTTGGGCATCTTCCCGCAAAGCAAAAGGTCGCCGGTTCAATTCCCGGTCAGGGCACATGCCTGGGTTGTGAGCCAGGTCCCTGGTTGGGCAACCGATTGATGTTTCTCTCTCTTTCTTCCTCCCTTACCCTCTCTCTAAAAATAAATAAAATCTTAAAGAAAAAAAAAAAGAATGCCCTGGGGATCTGGTTAAAATGCAAATTCTGCTTCAGTGGGTCTGCGGAGGGGCTCAAGAGCCCCATTTTTAACACACTTACTGCTGGCGGGAGCCAGCAAATCACACACTGCCAACGAGGACGCCCAGGGCGGCTTCGCTGAGCGACACATGTTCATTGTGTAGGGCCGCTAGCCTTCCAGTTGGTGTTTAAATCCACTGATACCTTGATTCTGAGAAGCCAGGCTTATTTCTGAAAGTCATCATCTTTTCCAGAGTAGAGGCTTCTAAAGGTTTATTTTATTGAAGATACCTTCACAGTTGAAATAAATAAAATTTAAAATAAGAAGAAAACTTAGTAGACAGGACCCACAAACCCTCACCACTTTATTTTATTTGAGAGAGAGAGAGAGGAAGAGAGAAAGAGAGAGAGAAACATCAATTTACTGTTTCACTTATTCATGCATTCACAGGTTGATTCTTGTATGTGCCCTGATCGGGGATCAAACCCGCAACCTTGGTGATTCGGGACAGCGCTCTAACCAACTGAGCTACCCAGCAAGGGCCAACCCTCACCACTTCAATTTATTTTTACTCTATTTTACTTTAATTTTATTTTTGTTTTCCTCTTGTCCAAAGCCATAGATCGGCAGGCATAATTGAATGTGGCTGCAGTAATAACATGGAATCATTTCCTACCTTCCCCTCTTCATTGTAGGCGGTGCCCATTTTCCTCTCTATGACTACTGTCCTTTACACTTGTTAGAGTTGGGCATGGAACCGCCCCTTTCCACCATCCAGTTGTGACATGTCACGGTCACGGCGGTAGGGAGAGTATGTCTAAAGTGCGCATCTGGAATAAGATGGCTTTAGCCTGTTGCCCTTGAAGGTCCACCGAGCAGATCAGAACAGATCCCCATGTGGGTGATCCAGGGACAAAAGAGCCTGAGAGATTCAGGGAGGCCCAGGGGTCCCCCCAATCCCTAAAACACCCCCTTCCCTGCTCCACTGAGCAACAGCCAGGGAGGTGATTGATTTTGATATCATTTTCAGTTGATGCTTAAAATTTCCACTGAGTTGACGTGACCTGACCTATCTAATTTTGGGTAGTTTGTTTCCAGTTTTTCTCCAGAATACAGCCACGAGCAGTGTCCTGCATGTGGATTTTTATTTTGTTTTGAATTACCTCTGTGGTAGAGATTCCAGGAAATAGGGCCGCTGGCTGCAAGGATGTGGGTGTTTTCGTGGCATGTGCTGGGTCTGGCAAGTGGCTTCGCCGGGTTGCGGGGTAGAAGGCGTCGTACCTGATTCCAAGGTCCCGAGTGGAATGTGATGAGTTCATTGGATTTATTGTAATATTTTCCCTTCCTTTTGAATTCTCAAGTTTGGGCTTTAAAGATGCAGCTTAATCAGTGTTTGGATGGATGTAGCATGAGTAGCTGTGTGAGTCAAACATTAGACATGGCTTTACCTTTGTTAACTATCGAACACCCACTCACCCCTGACAAGTCAGTGTGTGTGAGTTAACCCTGGGGAGCTAGGTCAGCTGCTTTCACTCTAAGACTTGCAGTGTCCTGGTGACCTTCTTCTGGGCGTCTGCTTGTTTATTCATGCATCTCTGAAGCATGGGGCCAAGAGCTGAACACAAGGCCCAGCTGGGATCCAACCAGTGGAGCCGATAATGGAGTCGCCCCTTTAGGGCTGCATTGGCCCCGCCGCTGGCCCCACAGAGCCTGCCTCGGGGGCCCCTGACCTCAGCCACTGTGAATTATGAAATTGGGTCAACCAAGAGAAGTTGAAGTTTTCCAGTTTTAAATTTATACGTATATTGTAAAACTAGCCCTGGCTGGTGTGGTTCAGTGGATTGAGTGTTGGACTGTGAACCAAAGGGTCGCCAGTTCGATTCCCCATCAGGGTACATGCCTGGGTTGTGGGCCAGGTCCCCAGTAGGGGGCGTGCAGGAGGCAACAACCTATTAATGTTTCTCTCCCTCTCTTTCTCCCTTCCTTTCCTTCTCTCTGAAAATAAATAAATAAAATCTTTAAAACAATAAACCTAAAAACAGAATTTCACATTTTGATTGTAGTCTAACTAGAAAGAAAAATTGATTATTATTTTTTTTTACTTGTTCTGATTTTCCAGAAAGAAGAAATTAAAAAGAACATGTTCATCATATTTTATCAAGGAGAGCAGCTCAGACAGAAGATCAAGAAGATCTGTGAGGGGTAAGCGAGCCTCGGGGGTCTTCCATCGGGACTCGGGTCAGGCGGCGCCAGCAGGTGTGCAGTGGTTGCAGCGGCTTCGAGGTCCCTGTAGGGATTTAGAATAACTTTCCCACATGTGACAAGAGAGTGCGAAAAATGCCACTGACTTTTTCAAATGTATTTTTTATTGTGTTTTTCCCCTGTTGCCCTTTATCCCCCTTCTACCCCTCCCACCTCCACCCACCCCCGCCCCCCCGCAATCACCTCACTGTTGTCTGTGTCCGTGTGTCCTTTTTCTTTTTTGCAACTGACTCCTAACAGTGGTAGGAGTAGGAACAGGAAGGACCTAAGTAGGCAACATGTAAAGGTAACTAAAAGTGGACATTTTAACCATTCCAGTTTGTCTCTGCTCACAGGCAAACCCCTTGCTAGGCTGTTTCTAATGTTAACAGAACCGTCTTATATCCAGCCCCTTAGAGGCAGAAATTACTCTGTAAAGAAGGACATTCATGCATTAATTTGGAGTGGGGAGGGGAGGGACAAGTTAAGCTTGTCTTATTTACAGAACAGCTCACAGCGTTTTTTTCACATGAAGCGTTCCTATAACAGACCCCCGGCTTTAATTCAAATTGTGCGAGCTCTGTGCTGGGAACCCTTAAATGGGGCTCATTTATTATCGGCCACCGGGAGGGTTTCCCAGGAAAAGGTGGCCACCTCACCAAAGCCAGCAGCTAGTGACTTAGCAGACGAGGATGTGCAGAGCGCTTTTGAGTGATACCCACACGTCCCTTTGCGATGCATCAAATGCAGGTTCCGAGCCACCATATACCCCTGCCCAGAGCCTGCGGCGGAGCGCAGAGAGATGCTGGCCGGTGTCAACGTGAGGCTGGAAGATTTAGTCACCGTGAGTGGGCACATGATCGGGGAGGCGCTGCCGTGGGGGCTACCTCTGCCTTGCCCAGGAAGTCCCGTCCTCTGGGGTACTTGCTGGAAACCAGCTGGGAAGCCAGCTCGGCCCTTCCAGCTCGAGGTGCAGAAGATTTCATAACTAAGAAACTGCCCCAGAGGCTGGAGGCGGTGATTCTTCATGTCAGCGATGCTTTGGCTGAGGTTAGAGAGCTGACCATGGCCCGAGGCCCCTGCGGTCTGGTACAAGGAGTCCTTCATGGCCAGCCTGGCCTCATCTGTGATACAACTAAGTAACCAATTCAGTGGAACAACCAGTCAGACTGATTCTTTTTCCACTGAATTGCCCAGTTGCTTGAATCAACCAATTAATTCTGTAAAAACAGTCGGTCTGATTTTGCTGCGTGAACATGCCCTGGATTCACACCTTCTCGCTCTGCACCGCTGAATGAGAGCACTCTCTTTAATAAGAGAAGGAATCCCAAAGAGCGGCTAGTCCCTCCTGTGTGGTGAATCCCACCTCGGTGCTGTGCAGAACTCTCTGTGATGGTGGGAAGGCCACGTGAGCAGCGTGTCCAATGCGACAGCCGTGTGCCATGCATGACCGTTGTGCACTTGGAACGTGGCTGGGGCCACTGAGAAACCAAATGTGAATTTTCACTTAATTTTTTTAATCCTCACCCGAGGGTATGTTTATTGATTCTAGAGAGAGAAAAGGGGACGGGGAGAGTGAGCAAGCGCAAAACATTGATTTGTTGCCCTAGAATGCACCCAAACTAGAGATCAAACCCACAACCCACGTATGTGCCCTGACCAGAAATCGAACCCCAAACCTTGTGGTGTATGGGATGATGCTCCAACCCACTGAGCCACCTGGCCAGGGCTATTTTTGTTTCATTTAAATGAAATTAAAATTCTAATATCTCCACGTGGCTGGTGTAGCGATCAGCACAGTCTAGATCCTCAGTGACTGCCTGGAGAAGTTATGTGTGTGTGTTTCAGAACTCTTAGAGACATCTTAGGCGCCCCCAGAAAAATCTGTGTGTGATTTCTTTCACCCTCTATTCCCCTGTGGTCACTTGCCAGGGAGACTGTATTTCCCTGAAGCCGTTTCCCGTGAGGCCCTTTCCCCCACGTGCCTCCTGTGGAGAGTGGAACAGAAGCTATGCTGAACTTACGCTGTGTTTCCTGTGGCTTGGGTAGCCACATGTAAAAGTTACCTATTATCTCACCAGGACAAAAACTAACTCCATTCAATAAATTCTCCGTGGGCCAAATTGTCCATTCATCACTTCATTCATTAATGCATTGCCTTTAATTGGAGAGATTATGTATGTAAAAGCATTTTAACAGGCGTTCAGTTTCCTGGGGCTGCTGTAACAAACTGCCACAAACTGGGAGGCTTAAAACAACAGAAATTTATTCTCACGAGTCCGGAGGCCAGAAGTCTGACATCAGGTGACAGCAGAGCCGAGCTTCCTCTGGAGACCCCCGGATAAGACCCTTCCTTGCCTGTTCTGCTGTCTTCTAAATCTTTGGGTTCCCCAGAATTTACGTGTTGAAATCCCAGTGCTGCACTGGCTGGTGTGGCTCAGTGGATTGAGTGCCGGACACGTCGCCAGTTCGATTCCCAGTCAGGGCACATGCCAGGGTTGTGGGCGAAAAGCAACTGATCGATGTATCTCTCACACATCGATGTTGCTCTCCCTCTCTTTCTCCTTCCCTTCCCCTCTCTCTAAAACAAACAGACACAAAACCAATACCGGAGGGAATGGTGTGTGCAGGTGGGACCTTTGGGAGGTGGTTAGGTCGTGAGGGCAAAGCCCTTATGATTGGGATTCCTGTCCTTATAAAAGGAGTCGCGGAGGCTTGCCTGCCCACCCTGTGCAAGGATAGAATTTGAAGTGCGCAACCCAGCAGCGGGCCCTCACCCGACCACACCTCCAGAACTGTGAAAATAAATTTATGTTGTCGATAAGCCTCCCAGTCTGTGGTATTTTATTACAGTAGCCCTAATGGACCAGGGCATCTTCAATCCTTGGTGTTCCTTG
Organism: Micronycteris hirsuta; assembly: GCA_004026765.1. Classification (NCBI taxonomy): domain Eukaryota; kingdom Metazoa; phylum Chordata; class Mammalia; order Chiroptera; family Phyllostomidae; genus Micronycteris; species Micronycteris hirsuta. The sequence goes on from PVJI01015500.1 coordinate 10,615, forward strand.
GTTTGCAGCTGGGTCACTCCAGTCTCAGCTCCGTCACAAAGGTGTTCTTCCCGCTGGGCGCCACCATCCCAGTTTCTTATCCGGACACCCATTGTAGTGGAGTAAGCCCGCCCTGCTCCAGTCTGACCTCATCTCCGCTGGATTCCATCCGCAAAGCCCCTCTTTCCAAATAAGATCATCTTCACTGTTACTAGGACTTGAAACTCTTTTTGGGGGGAGACTGTATTCAACACATAGGGAATGTGTTGAGCACATATAGGACTGGAGGGAATTTAGAAGAAAAGGAAGAATTTTTCCTAAGGGTTGGAAACGCGGGGAGCTATGCTGCTCTCGGAACTTAAAGGCCAGAGAGGGGCTGGCCGCGCAGAGGAAGCCGCTGTGGCTGACAAACCCCCGTGTGTGCAGCTTTGCCAGATGTTTCCGTGAGTGCTCCTTGTTTTTCCACCCAGGTTATAACGCAGACAGAGTCTCACCGGCAGAGACTCCTGCAAGAGGCAGCCGCCAGCTGGCACTCCTGGGTCGTCAAGGTGCAGAAGATGAAGGCCATTTACCACATCCTGAACATGTGCAACATCGACGTCACCCAGCAGTGCGTCATCGCCGAGATCTGGTTCCCCGTGGCGGACACCGGGCGCATCAAGAAGGCGCTGGAGCAAGGCGTGGTGAGTGGCGGGTGCAGCAGGGAAGGGGAAAGGTCGGTCAAGTCCAACCTTGGCAGCTGCCGCCTAAATCACATGAACTTCACCAGTGACTCGCTGGGAGGATTGTCACCTCTGTCTTTGTATCTTCAGTTTGTGACCTGGTGGTAGGGCACATGTCAGGGACTCCCTTTCTGCTCAGTGTCTGACAGTTATTCTCCCTCCTCTCTTCTTCAGCGAGTGCCAGTCCCCCTGCTCATTCTGACCGTGACCCCACAGTTCAGCGTGACTGTGGGTACTGGTCTCTGCCTCATAAAGTCACAGTGTATGGAAAGAAATATAACCAGGCACCTTCCCTCTCTCTCCCTCTCCCCCTCTCTCCCTTTCTCTCTCTCTCCAAAATCAATAAATAAAATAAAAAAAAAAAAACTTGGGTTATACTAGTATCCTGTCTGCTGCTGCTGGGGGCCATACTAGAAAAAAAGGCAGAAGCCACAGTCCTTGGCCTCAAGGGCGTCATAGTCACACCCATGGAAGATGCAGAGTCACAGTGAGGTGCTCCGCTACTTGGGGAGGTTACTTAACCTCTCTGTGCCTGCGTCTCCTCATATCTAACGTGGGGCTTGTGAAGTCTGCCTGATGGTGTGGTAGGGGGACTGGCGAGCGCTCTGGGAGCTGGCGCTAAGTCCCACTGAGGGGGCAGGTGGTCAATGCTGTTGGAGTTTGGAGTGACCAGAAGGTTCCTGGGGAGTGAACTTGGAGAGTGGTTCACACCTGGACCAGTGAACAGGGGAGGTGGCTGATTTCCACAGAGAAGCCGTAGGGTGCAGGTGTGAATGGAGGATTAAGCCAGTGGTGTAAAGAAGTCTTGATTACAAGGCAAAGAGCTCTGGCTTCATTCTTTGAGGATTTCTGAATAGGAGGGTAACATGACTACAGTTGTGCTTTTTGTTTGTTTCGTTTTATTAAAAGCAGGATTACATGGTCTGGAGTGTGGGATAAATGCAAGGGGAAGAGGTGGAGGAAGATGGGGAGGCGGGGCTCAGCTGGTGGCCGTGGCAATGGGAGAGAGAGGGATTTGAAAGGGGCACTTAGCAAGATTTGGAGGCTGGTCGATTGAATCAGTAGGGAAAGGTCTTTGGATTCCGAAGTTTAAGGGATTTGGAAAAGGGAAATTGCCAAAGGAGCAGACCGACTTTAGGACGAGTTGGTGCTGTTCAGTTCTAGGCTCCTGGATTATGTGGGGTTGCTGAGACAGAAGAGTTTGAAAGCCTAGGCAGGCAATTAAAAAAGAATCTGACTTTGGGAGAGGTTCAGGGCCATTTGGAAGATTGAAACGAAATCCAGAACGTGGATAAAGTCTTGAGGGAGCCAGTGGAAGGGACCAGGGCTGAGGCGTAAATATGCATTTCTGGAGCAGGGGAATGGGAATGGCCACAGAATCAGGGGAAACTCTCCTCTCTTGACAACTCTCCTGTAAGGCAAGTTAGATAAGTAGTAGGAAGGTAGGAACTTTTACCGGAGAGATTATGAGTCCCAGAGAGGTTCAGAAATCACCCTACGTTCCCCTAGTTGGTGATGGCAGGGGTTGGCCTGTAATCGATGTCCCGATCCCCAGCCCAAGGCTCTCCTCCGGACATTTTTGTCACGTGGTCTTTTTGTAGGAACTAAGCGGCTCCTCCATGGCCCCCATCTTGACAGCAGTGCAATCGAAAACAGCTCCTCCCACGTTTAACAGGACCAATAAATTCACAGCCGGCTTCCAGAATATCGTAGATGCCTATGGTGTGGGCAACTACCGGGAGATAAACCCAGGTAAGGGGCCGGGTAGGTTGCGCGCCCGAGCAGCTTGAGAAATGAAAATAGGGTAAGATTTACCCCTGCAGTGGCAGCCTCAGAGGTGAATTGCTTAAAACAGTCACTGTCCTGAAATCTGACTTGGTTTGTGAATGCTCCGCATTGTCTTCTGGAAAGGTGGTTAGTGAAAGATTTCTTCCTTGTCAAGATTTCCCCTGTTCCCCCTTATACTGTAGCCTTATCAGGCAGCCAGATTTGGTTCTTGTTTCCTTAATGAGGGTCCTCTCTAGGCATCTTCTCAGTCTCGAGTTATGTGGGAGAGAGGGAACACACAGAACTTGGAGGCAGAAGACTGGATTCTTAGTGACATAAACTATGACATTGGTAGCCTGGTTTGTAAACTGCAGAGGTCGACCAGATGCCCATGAGCCAAGCAGTTCATGATGCTGTTCTTGTCCAGCCTGCGTCCCAATCTAATTTATGACCCATAATGCAGGGGCCCCATAGGTTGAGGGTCCTGTGAATGACTGCTGGAGGTATGTGGTACATGTGAATGGGAGAGAAGCTGACAAAAGGTGGTAGTGGAAATAAAAGAGAAAGCACTTAGAAAACTGATTTTAAATCCTGTTAAACTTTGTGATCTTGGGCAAATCGCTTAACCGCTGCCAAACTCAGCTCATCTGTAAAGTGGGGAATAATACGTTTACTGGTTGATGAGCTACTGTGTGTGGGAGCTACGCAAGCATCAGGGGCGCAGATGCTGAGAGATGACAGGATCAGAAAGACACAGGGGAGCCGGCAGGTCACGAGGAGTGTGATGGAGCCGTCTTTACTGGGGAGCCCAGCCTGAAGGGCTGTTGGAAGAACTGGGGCTGCTGTGGGTCTCACCTCTGCAGCTCCCTACACCATCGTCACCTTCCCCTTCCTGTTCGCTGTGATGTTTGGCGACTGTGGCCACGGGACGGTGATGCTGCTGGCGGCCCTCTGGATGGTCCTCAACGAGAGGCGCTTGCTTGCCCAGAAGACAGACAACGAGGTGGGTGTCCATTGGCTGTCTCCCCTCGCTTCCCTGAGATCATCAGGAGAATGTTAAAAATGTGTGTGTGGTTGTCACCACAGAAATAACATGTTTTTGTAAAAGGTAAGTGAAAAATGAGATGTAGAAAAGGGCCAAAATTCAACATAAAAACTCCTGGACAAAGGTATATCCTTTGATGCTTTGGTGCAGTTCCTTTTAGCATTTTTGGGGTGTGTGTGGTTTTTTTTTTTTTTTTGTATATTGCTTGTCAAGGCTTTGATCTCCCCCCCTCCCAACATTGATTTTTTCTTTGATTAGAAAAACAATATATGCTCATTTAAAAATTGGGATAATACAGCCACTTACCTAGGAGAAAAATGAAATCTGTGTTTTTGTATCATCTTTCTAGTTTCTTTTCTGTGCTTATATAAAAATATATAATTTTCAAAAATTGAGATCAAATAGTGCCTATTAATTTGTAGCCTCCTTTTCTTCACTTAAAATGTCAAATATATATAGTTTTTTAATGACAAAGCCCTTTTCCCATAAGCCTGTGATTGGTGCCCTTAGGAAGCACTGAGAAATCCCGAATACTGTGTCTTCGTTTGTACACTCGAAGTTTCTATGCCTTCCATGAAGTTCCCTCACAGAGCGAAGTGTGTGTGAAGGTTGAGGCAGTTCCAGAGTCTGCCTCGTTTCCAAGTTCATCAGCTAGCCTCCCTTTATGGCCGCTGTTCACACATTTTGCAAAATGGAAACATGCCTTTAGCTAGGCTCTGAATTTGAAAGCTATCTGCCATCTTTTTTTCACAGGTTGACTTAACAAGAGCTAGTTCACTGATGTCATAGTGAGTTAATCATAAGCCAGGTTAGTGATAAATCCACCTAGGACCAGTGTCGTTTTTCCTGACATGCATTTTAATAGACGTGGTTTCCTGCAATAAATATTTGAAGTCCCCAAGCCATACTCAGCAGTTCTGTGGAAGGTGGCTGTGTATCCCCCGGTATCAGGGCGAAGCACTTTGTCTTCTTAGGGAGTGAACTTGGAAACTCAACTTTATAATGAAGACCCAAAAGGAATATAGATTTGACTTGCTGTAAAATTTAGCAGCCGTGTGAGGCCAGCTCTGTGCTTACCTCCTGGAAGGACCTGAGGCAACAGCTGCCCATTTTTAAGTCCTTTCCTTTGTAGGTGAGGCCCCCATTTCTGCTTTAGTTACATTTTCTAGCCAAGGCTGAATTGAAGAATGTGAGGCTGAGAATGGGTTTTGATCATAAAGACCAAGCTTGGCCCTGGCCACCTAACTCAATTGGTTAGAGAATCATCCTGATGCACCAAGGTTACAGGTTCAGTCCCCAGTCAGAGCACATACAAGAATCAACCAATGAATGCATAAATAAGTAGTATAACAAAGTGATATTTCCTTCCTTCCTCCCTCCCTTCCTTCCTTCCTTCCTTCCTTCCTTCCTTCCTTCCTTCCTTCCTTCCTCCCTCCCTCCCTCCCTCCCTCTCTCTCTCTCTCAAATCAATCCAAAAAAGCCCTTGCCAGCGTGGCTCAGTTGGTTGGAGCATCGCCCCATACACCAAAAGGTCGGGAGTTCAATTCCTGGTCAGGGCACATGCCTACGTTGTGAGTTCCATCCCTGGTCATGGTCATATGGGAGGAAACTGATGTTTCTCTCTCACATCGATGTTTCTCTCTCTCTCTCAAATCAATACACGTATTTAAAAATCAAATCAAATCAATCCTTCCATCCAAAAAAGAATATGACGCTTGTGTGTTTTATTTCCACAGTAGCAACTACCAGCCTAGGACTTCTCTGACTCACCTATAGGAGCTCGGGAAAATCAGAATGTGTGCGCTCTCTTGCTGTTTGGGTCACGTTGATGTCTGCGTCACCATGTGACCCCTCTGGACGGGGCCCGTGGGCCTGGCTGGGGAGACGTCCTCTCTCACACTCCCCCGGGGTCTGGGTCCGAGCTTGCTGACCGTTGTCCCCTCTGTCTCCCCACGGCAGATCTGGAACACCTTCTTCCACGGGCGCTATCTCATCCTCCTCATGGGCATCTTCTCCATTTACACGGGCTTCATTTACAACGACTGCTTCTCCAAGGCTTTCAACATCTTCGGCTCTTCTTGGAGCGTCCGGCCCATGTTTCGAAATGGCACGTGGAAGTAAGTTCACAGACAGGTGGGTGGTTCCCTGGCCGTCTGCTGGCCTCAGGGACAGTGTTCGTGGCTGGGCGAGTCTACACCGGGCTCGGCTCAGAGATGTGCCTACAGAGTCAACAAATAATTCCGTTTTTGGAACTGAGTGCGAGACCTAGTGCCCTGTCCTCAGCAACTGTGCTGGTAACTGTAACGCATGGAAACAGGTTTTAAAACTTAAGTTCAGCTACAGAGTGTATGCCATGCCCCAGGCACTTCTGTGAAAACAAGGATGGGCAGATGTAAATGGGGCGTCCTGGGAGCAGCTGGAGAAGCAGGCTTCCTGAAGGAGATGGTGGCATATAAGATGCTCCATGCTCTGCCAAGGAACGGGACTGAGTGTGAAGGGATGCACCTGGGAAAAGTGCCCTTGGCATCCTGATAGGGATGGCACTGAACCTATAGATTGCTTTGGGTAGTATGGACATGTTACTGATGCTAATTCTTCCTGTCCACGAGCATGGTATATGGCTCTGCTCATTTGACATCCATGCACAGAGGACTCAGGCTTTGCTTTAAGAAAGGCCAGCGCAGGTGCTGAACTATAGAACGGATTGGTTTCCGGTATGCAAGGCTCCATACTCGCCAGAAGGGGGTTTCCTTGAACTGCTCAGGCAGCCCGTTAAAAGCAAAGGAGGTGATGGTCAGTTTTGCAGTCCTGGTTCCCCGAATTTGCCTTGTGGGTGAAGGAGTGAGGCAGGCACAGGTAAAGTGGGAAGGGCAGGTGGGTGACTGCCGAGACGCATTGGCTGCAGAAGACTGATACCTGGGCACCCTCCACACCCCCACCAACCGCATCTCCAGAGGCATCACATGGTTCTTTTGTGCAGCTGTCAGATGAACGGTACTCAGAATGGAAACCCAGCCCTTCAGGGATGGAAACGTTTGTGGGGAGGGGGAGGATTTTGCAGTCTGAGAGGCAGGTCGGCTGGAGGAAGGGCAGTGGAGGAGAGGAGGCTGCAAAGGCCACAGATGGAAATCACGATGACCCGTGATCTTTGGCTGCCCACATCACGCACCTGTGATGCTAGCTGCAGTGGTTTCAGGGCTAATTTGCAAGGCCTACAAGTCACAGGTGACATTTCCTCGTGCCCAGCGTCTTCAGGTCAGCTTGAGGTTTCTCTGTCTCATTCCGGAACTTCCAGTTGAAGGTGGGACAAGAGAGGACCAGAAGGAAGTGGAGACAGAGACACATAAACGTTTTTGCTGCAACCTCGCTCCCCCTCGTTCCTCTCCCAAGCAGGGTAGGACTCTAAAATTTCTATTCAGGGTACTTCAAGGGATTTACCTGCTCCCCAAAATCTCTACTAACATCATCAATCGGGGAGAATAAGAATAAAAAATCAGTCTCATCCAGGGATTTTTCAGTAGAAAAGATTCAATCGGGGATGCTTTCTGACTCGGAGCTTTCCCGAGGGCGTCCGAAGGGCTTGGTGCACATGCAGGCCCAGAGGGACAGCCACATGCAGGTGGGCCATGGGGTTCCGCGCCTGCCTTGTTAGCTTCTCCGCTGGGTCCAGGTTCCCTGGAGGAGAGGACAGGCTGGTTAAACAATAAATAGGTCAATAAAATGAAGAATAAAGTGTTTTACAGAATTACAGATGGTTCTATTTGTGGTACTTTTTGCTTTTGGGTTTTGTTTTTTTTTTAATTTGTTTGGCGTTGCAGTTAGTATCTTGAAGAGATGCCTAGAGGAACAAAACTTTTAAAAACTTAAAGACGAATGACTTAGTTCTTTTCAGATTGAAACTTATAAGCACTGTGATGGACTTTGACATGTGTTAAATCAGCAGTTTCACCAAACTAGCAACACAAAATTTTATTTACCCCGGGCTGTGATGGTGGAAGGACCAAGTCAACTAACTGGCTTGTTGTCACCCTGCAAATGGCAGTCAAAATGCTGTTCCCTGGGGCGTGTGCAAATTACCTCTGCCCCAATTCAAGGCTCTTCAAGGCCAAGCCCAGGCTGAGGGGTGCTCAGCCGCCCACCCGGGGCTCGGCGGCATAAAGCAGAACCTCGTTAGCAGCGAGGCAAGAGAGAAATGCAGGCATCCATCAGAGCAGCAAAGGACACAACAAGCTGATTTTGGTCGCCAGCCACCAGCTAGGTCTTGGGATCACTTTCCCTGACAGTTGACTAGGGACAATGTCACAGTGACCTTTAGCCAAAGGAGCTCCAGATGCATGCCTGTCATCACCCAGAACTGGGTTCAGTGACTCCATGAGGGGAGGGCACACCACTGGGGACCATGGGCATCTCGGAAAAGGGTGTTAGAACGGACTGGCTGACACCCAGAGGTGTCACTCGGCTGGCTGACACTCGGAGGGTTTGACTGAGAGGCCAGAGGTCATGTCTGGTCGTTTTTGTGGTTTGGACCATTTCCTTCTGTCGATCTGTCCGTATTTGGATGTCAGGCATGGCTGCAGAAGGTCTTGTTCTTGTTCCGACCCGTCGTGGTCACGGGGTGGCCTTGTCTGGTGTTGGTGTCCCGTGAAAGTGTTTATGCTCAACAGCAGACTTGGAGCAGGCCAGTTCCCTCTGGTCAGGGGCGGCTTTCTGGTTTGTGGGCACACAAACCCGTCTCCGGTAATTAAATCCAACTGTTTGCCCTGAGGCTTGCTGTTGGGACCGGGGGCCTGTGTCTGAGACGGCCTTTTAGGGCCGGGTGTTTTCACTGCCCAGCAAGGGTCTGGGTCGCGTAGTCAGACTTCCGACATCTCCTTTCTGTGACCGCACGCCTTCTAACCCCTCAGCAGCAGTGGGGAGCGGGTGTGTTTCCAGGCGGCCTGTCAAACTGGCCGGCTCTCTGCTCCTCACCATCTCAGATATTCCTTTTCCGGGCCCTCTATAGCTGTGTGCTCTGCTTTGTGCTTCTGGGTAAAACGGGGACACAGATGTAAAGACATTCAAGGGACCCGGCGGTGAAGGACTAGGTTCCACAGAGATCAGGGTCCCTGCGTGAAAGCCAGCGCACTCCTCCAGGATTCGCCCACAGGCTCCCGGGACAGGTGTCCCAGGCTTGTCCCTGGGCTGGGACTGATTTCCTGTAGATTCCTCCATCCCTGCCCCCTCCTTTTTCCTGATGTAGTGTGACTTTCCCCTTACTGTACACACCCCGTCGGGCTGAGAGCGACTTGAAAACTCAGACTGTGAGCTCCTTGGGGTTTGCCGGTCACTTCCACCACCTCGGCACCCGGGACGGTCCCTGGCACGGTCCCTGGCACACAGCAGGATTCAGTGCCTGCTCATGGAGTAACGGAATGCGCCAGCACTTGGGCTTTGACTGATTTGAAGGGTGGCACCAGAGTGTTTTTTCCTGCCTCGGGCTGACCGCTGGTTTTTGTTTTGTTTTGTTTTCCTTTCTCCCCCTGTAGTATGGAAACGCTGGAAGCAAACCCACTTTTACAGCTGAACCCCGCCATTCCAGGAGTGTACTCCGGAAACCCGTACCCATTTGGGATCGATCCGGTAACGGTGTCCCCTTGGCTTAAGTAGTTTCTAGTTCAAGGTCTTGCTGAGATCTCTGGGTGGAGGGAAAGAAGGGGCTGGCCCCTGTCAACGCAACGATCTTACGTTGGGGTAGAATTTCACGGACTGGAGGTTCTTGTGACCCACAGCGCCGAATTCAAGGACGCGTCCTTTACCCAGCGCCATTTCCCTGGGCCGCTTTCCCTGCGGTCCCCCAGACACCTGCCTCTTTCTCCATCACTCACGCCCTGGTGGCTCATGACGGCTTCCTTAAAAGGCCCTGGGTTGTCCAGACGGTGTGCCTGCTGGATTGCACTTCAGCATCCTAACCAAGTTCCCTGCTTCGGCGTTTTCTTACAGTGGGTTAACATCTCCCTTTTTTTCCCTAGGAAAAAAAAATGAATTTGCTTTTGTTTTTGTTTTATTTTACTGCCTAGAATTGTCACAATGGGGGTGGGGTGGGGGGAGGGGGATAGTTGTCACCTTTGATTTGTTTCTTATATCTGTCTCAATTGGATTTGAGCCAAGCGAAACAAAGGTGCTTCCTCCCACAGCCTTTAGATAGGAAGGGATTTCCAGAGACTGGCGCCCTGGATGGCCCAGCGCGTATTGCCACCAGGTGGCAGCCTTGGGCTCCAAATGAGCATTGAGTGATCTAGCCCTGAACTTGGCAGATGCAGCCAGCGCCTAAGTGCTTCTCCTTAGCTCTTTTTGAGGGAGAGGACCCGAAACCTCAGTACCAGCTGCTGACAGCTGAGGGAGACTGGCCCTAACGTGGGTTCTCTGGTCTCTCCTATCTTGTGCGTCATCTCCTCTTCTGTTTTCCTGGGTCCTCCCCTCGCTGACAGAAGCAGAAAGGACTCCCCAGGGTTTGTTGATCTTGCTGCCCAGGGGCACTGGAGTTCCAAGTTTCATCAAAAGAGATAAAGTCCTCGAAAGCTGGTTTGCAGGTGCTGAAAACAAATGCAAGTTTGTTTCGTTATTTTTGCAGACTGCAAAGCTTCCTCTCCGATCCCAGAGTTTCAGGATTAGTGCGCAGGTGGAGGAGTAGAGAGGGGGTGGTTTTAGGGTCTGGTGGGGCTTCCTTTAAATCTCGCTGCTCCTGCCGTCCCCTCTCTTCCTCACACGGCCCCCATCTCACTCCGCAGCCAGTCCTGTCTGCCCGCATCTCACACTTCAGGATTGAACTGGCCAGGATGCCCGCTCTGCTGTGCTTTGTTATCTGCCCCCTAGTCAGAAAATAAAATAAAATAAAATAAAATAAAATAAAATAAAATAAAATAAAATAAAATAAAATAAAATAAAATGTGGAGCTGAGGCGGGAGGTGGGATGTTGGCAATGCTCTTTTTCCAAGGAACATGCCGGTTTGTGAACATTTCTGGTCTTTTTATTATAAAATAATGTATGTGATTAAAAATCCATATAATATGAGCCCGGCTGGTGTAGCTCAGTGGATTGAGCGCGGGCTGGGAACCAGAGGGTCCCGGTTCGATTCCCAGTTGGAGCGCGTCTGGGTTGCGGGCCAGGTCCCCAGTGAGGGCCATGTGAGAGGCAACCATACATTGTTCTTTCTCCCTCCCTTCTCCTCTCTCTGAAAATAAATAAATAAAATCTTTTTAAAAAATCCATATAATATGGGCCCGGCTGGTGTAGTTCAGTGGATTGAGCACGGGCTGGGAACCAGAGGGTCCCGGTTCGATTCCCAGTTGGAGCACATGTCTGGGTTGCGGGCCAGGTCCCCAGTGAGGGCCATGTGAGAGGCAACCATACATTGCTCTTCCTCCCTTCTCCTCTCTCTGAAAATAAATAAATAAAATCTTTTTAAAAAATCCATATAATATGAAATACTATAAAAACGAAGAGAAAGAGGCGTCTTTCCCACCTCTTCTGCCCCTGCAGTCCCATTGCCCAGAGATAACCCTTTAAAGAGAACGTCCCTGCGCCTGCGTCAGCACTCACGCACATTACTAAAGGGTCTGATTGCTACGTAACGTAGTTTCCACAGCTGCGTGTACGGACTGGGTGTGGCATTTCCTTTCACTAAAACCACGAAATGTCTGGCTCCGCCCGCGGATGCCTGAACCTGTGGACAGTGCTGAATCTGGGTATATAGACTATGCTTCTTCCTATACGTACGTACCGCTGATAGAGTGTAATTGACAAGTGAGTCACAGTAAGAGATTAACAATAACTCATAATAAAATAGAGCAGTTATAACGATGTACTGCAATAAAAGTATGGATACAGTCTTGCTCTCAAACTGTCTCATTGTACTGTGCTCACCTTTGATGTAAATGACACACTTTACTGATTCCCTGTGGCATGTCCGAATGGCCAGCAGCGCTATTCTTGCGCTTTGGGGCCACTGTTACGTGAGAGAGGGCTACTTGAACGCAAGCAGGTGGTACTGGGACAGTCGGTCTGATGACTGAGACAGCCAGTCAGTGACTCGTGGACGGGGTAGGGGGCGGGGGGGGAGGGGGTGTACAGTGTGGGACGCTGGGTGAAGGGACGGCTCGCCACTCAGGTGGGACGGAACGGGACGGTGTGAGATTTCAGCCCACTGCTTAGAGTGGGGCGCAATGTGAAACTTACGGATTTTCCATTTAATATTTTCAGAGCGCAGTGGACCTGGGGCAACTGAAACCCAGAAAAGTGAAACCGTAGATGGGAGGGGGAAGGGACTGCTGTCTCTATCTCTTAGGGTTTTTGTTAGAATTAAAGGGGATGGATACGTTTCAGGAGCTTAGTGCGTGCCCGGGACTTAACCACGAACATTTCAGGTGGTCAGATTCGGCTGGGTCTGAAGTGTGCTGCATACCCTGTCCTCACCGTGCTGAGTGATCCTGTGGGGTTGGCCAACCAGGTGGGCAAGTGAAGAGCAGAGCGTGGAGGGCCAAGCCCGGTGCAGCTTAGATGTCAAGGCTGATAGGGAAGGCGGAGGAGGTTCCTCTGCTGTGTGGGCACCGTCACGGAAGTCCCTTCCCTCAGCTTCCCAGCAGCATCCTTAGTGTTCCCCTAGCGGCCAGCCACTTTGGACATTGTAAAGAATCAGTGAGCCCTGGCTGGGTAGCTCAGTTGGTTAGAGTGTTGTCCTGATACGCCAAGGTTGTGGGTTCAGTTCCTGGTTGGGGCACATGTAAGACTCAACCAGTGAATTCATCAATAAGTGGAGCGACAAACTGATGCCTCTCTCTCTCCTCCCTCCCTCCCCCTCTCTCTCTCTAAAAAAAAAAAAAGCATCATGCCTGATATGCCAAGGTTACTGGTGTGATCCCTGGTCAGGGCACATACAAGATTCAACCAATGAATGCATGAATAAGAAACATCAAATTGATGTTTCTCTCTCTCTCTCCCTGCTTCTTACCTCTCTCTTTCCCTCTATAAAATCAATAGATTTAAAAAAATTAAAAAAGACTCGGGATGTGTGCACAGGGGAGAGGGCAGGGGACTGTGCAAGGAGACAGCCTAGGTGGATGTTGACCCTGGGGGGAAGGTGAGAGGAACTTTATGGCTTTGTCACCTTCGAGATGCAGTGTGGTGAACCCTCGAGATGTGTCTAGCAGGCAGTTTGGGATGTACCTGGAGTTCCGGAGGTGTCAGAGGTAGCGGGAGGACTTGAATCATTTGCATGAGGGTGGGGACTGGGAGGAACCCGAGGTCATTAACCAGCCTGAGACCCTGGCCAGCCCCCACCCCCTCAGAGTGCTTGCTCTCTGTGTCGTCTCCGTGGGCAGGCAGGTACACGTGTCCATCACTTTGCAAGTTTGACAAGCAGGGACCTCCTAGAGGGCCGGGCTAATAAATATTAGCTACAGGGGTGGCTTTTTGAGAAGGGTCCGGAAAATGCTTTCTGACATGAAGTGCTGTAGAAATTCAAAGTAAAACATGCTGTTTATTATCAAGAAGGGATTGGATACGTTCACGGACCAGAGATCTACACCTTTATAAGGGAACTGGGGCAAGTTTGGGATCTCCATGATGTCTTAGAATTTCTTTCATTTAGAACAAGGGAAATGTCACGTAGGGTTTTCCTCCCCAGCTTCCTTTCAACAACTGGACAGTTAACTGATGGCGCTAATGGTTTAGACACTTGTCACCAGAGTTGCCTTTCTAAGGTGCCTGGTCCTTTTCTGAACCTAAAATTCAGGAGTAAACGGGACTGAAATTTGAAACCGTGGTTCCTGAAGCCACTTCCCAAGGGAAATCATGTCCCCTCCCCCAACTCCAGTAGAACTTCTAGGTGCTCACGCCTTTCTCCGCCTTCCCCGCCCAGATCTGGAACTTGGCTTCCAACAAACTGACGTTCCTGAACTCCTACAAAATGAAGATGTCGGTGGTCCTGGGGATTGTCCAGATGACTTTCGGCGTCATTCTTAGCCTTTTCAACCACATGTGAGTTTTCGGTCAGCTCTCTGCCTGTTGGTTGGACCCCGGTGGCCACGAGCAGTGACAGGGTCACTGGCTGGGTCCTGTGTCCCTCTGGGCGAGGTTCCGTCCTACAGGAGTGCTTCCCTGTGTCCCTTGGCTTGAGCCAGGACAAGCTGGTGGCCAGAAATGGCCCGTCTGTTTCTGCTCAGCTGAATTTCTCAAAGCTGACTGACTGCACCTCAGAGATATCTGGGGCTGCAGAGCGAGGCTGGCCAGCCCACAGCCTTGGGTCCCCACCCCAAAGGCTCCTGTTCGTGTATATCCAGGCTGAGCTCCCACCGGTGGGCAGGCAGGGATGTAGTGCATTTTGGTCAAAGTGCCCTGATATTCTGAATTCCCTCCGGTGTAATGTCTTCCTTCCGGCAGCACCCTCTCACTTCCTCGGCTCTTAATGTTGTCCTGCCTATTCCTTTCCTCCTATCGGGAGCCACCTCTGTGCACTGACTGATGTGGCCCTGTTGGTTGGGGGTCGTCCCATAAAGTGAAAGGTCACCGGTTCGATTCCTGGTCAAGGCACATGCCTAGGTTGGGGGGAATACAAGAGGCAGCCGATCTATGTTTCTCTCTCACGTTGATCTTTCTCTCTTTCTTCCTCCCTTTCCCTCTCTCTAAATAAATTAATTAATTAAAAAAAAAAAAGAACCACCTCTAGCCCTGGCCTAGTAGCTCAGCTGGTTAGAGCATCATCCCGATATGCCAAGGTTAGGGCTTCAATCCCCGGTCAGGGCACATACTAGAATCAACCAATGAATGCATAAATAAGTGGAACAACAAATCGATTTCACTCTCACTTACTTCCTCTCTTCCTCCCTCTATAATTAATTTAAAAAAATAACCATCTCTGGAAAGCTTCTCCAACTTACTTCCGCTACAGGTATAATCTTTGAAAACAGTTTCTGATGTGCCGGTTCAGAGGCACCTGTGTGGCCACAGCCGCTGGTAGGTGCTGCCACCGTGTGGCCTGGGATGGAGTGGAGGCAGCGTGTGGCCACAGAAATAACACAGGGTTTAGCCTGGCTGGTGTAGCTCAGTGGATTGAGCGCGGGCTGGGAACCAGAGGGTCCCGGTTCGATTCCCAGCTGGGGCACATGCCTGGGTTGCGGGCCAGGTCCCCAGCGAGAACCATGTGAGAGGCAACCATACATTGCTCTTTCTCCCTCCCTTCTCCTCTCTCTGAAAATAAATAAATAAAATCTTAAAAAAAAAAAAAAGAAAGAAATAACACAGGGTTTGGAATCCGAAATTCAAGCCCTGTTTCCAGCTCATAGCTGTGTGACCATGGACATGTTGCCTAACGCCCCTGAGACTGTTTTCTTTTATAGGATGGGAATAGAGTAGTCAGAATGGGTTAGGTTATTGGGAGGTAACAAACAACCCCCAAATCTCAGTGGCTTAAGACCGTGCCTCAAGTCCACCGGGGGCCCACCGGGGACTCTTCCTGTCGTCCTCACACTGGCACCTGGCGGATGGGCAGCCACCAGCCGGGACATGCTAGTTGCCCTGGAAGAAAGAGAGTGATCAATTATACATTGATTGTTTTAATATATATATATATTTATTGATCTTAGAGAGAGAAGAAGGGAGAAAGAGAGGAGAGAAACATCCATCTGTTGCCTCCTGTATACGCCCTGACCGGGGATCAAACCCACAACCCAGGCATGTGCCCCGGCCAGCATCGAACCCCCAACTTTTCGGTGTATGGGGACAATGCTCCAACCACCTGAGCCACACTGCCAGGGCCACGTTGACTCTTAAGCTTCCATCCCAAAGTGACACCTGCCACTTCCGTTCCCATTCACTGGCCAGAGCCGGTTCCATGGGACCTGTGGTCTGACCGGCTGAGGAAGCTTGCTGTTCAGCCTCATCGTGTGTCAGTCTGGCCTCAAGTATCCCTGGCCGCCCTGTCTTTTTTCCACGGGGTCTCCTTGTAACGCCCCTGTAACTAACAATGCTGTGGGGGCCCCCACTTGGCCTGGTGCGACTCTGTGTCTTGGAGCTGGAGCGGGCGTGTCTTCCCCACAGAGGGCCAGGCAGTCAGCGTTCGAGGTTTTTCAGGCCGGACGCTCTGTGGTCACAGCTGCTCTGCGCTGGTTTGTAACAGGAAAGCTGCCATCGACCATACGGCAGGGGACACGTGTGGCCGTGCTCAAAACCTCCTTACGTGTGAGCGCTGAAATTTGAATTTTACGTAATTGTCGCGTGTCAAACAATATTATTCTTCTGATTGTTCCCACCAGCTCTTTTAAAATATGAAAACTACTTCTGACTTGAAGGCTGTACAAAAGCAGGTCGCGGGCTCAATTCTGCCCAAGGGCCAGAGTTGGCCGACCCCTGTCCTGGGGGCAGCTTGTATGCCGCCCCTGTCCGTCCGTGTGCGTGGGAAGCAGCGACAGGAACGCGCCCTGCGTTTCCAGCTTTGGTCAAACCGCCTGCATAGGCCTGAGTTGACCTTCGACCTCGGTCCTCTCCAAGTCTTTCATGCAAAAGCCCTGTCCCTTCCTTCCACGCGTGGTTGCTGCTTCCCGGAGGAGTGGGTGCGGATAACGTTTTGTGCGTTGGAGGGGAATGAGCAGGGACTGATATTTTTTCTCCATGTTCTGTCTCGTGTGTGTGTGTGTGTGTGTGTGTGTATTTTCCACCCCCAGATACTTCGGAAAAACGCTCAACATCCTTCTGCAGTTTGTTCCGGAGATGATTTTCATGCTGTGTCTGTTTGGCTACCTGGTCTTCATGGTCATTTTCAAGTGGTGCCACTATGATGTCCACGTGTCGCGCCAAGCCCCAAGCATCCTCATCCACTTCATCAACATGTTCATGTTCAACTACAACGACGCCTCGAACGCACCCCTGTACGAACACCAGGTACCGCGGGATTTTCTTATTCTTTTATGCG
Organism: Micronycteris hirsuta; assembly: GCA_004026765.1. Classification (NCBI taxonomy): domain Eukaryota; kingdom Metazoa; phylum Chordata; class Mammalia; order Chiroptera; family Phyllostomidae; genus Micronycteris; species Micronycteris hirsuta. Next base: position 27,072 of record PVJI01015500.1, read on the forward strand.
CTCGATTAGGACCGATCTCTCAGGCTCTTGAATTCTGCAGAGAGCAGGTATTTGCAAGACTGAGCCATCCTCGCACCCAGTCTGGGGTGCCAAACACCCAGTGTTAGGCTCTTTCAATTTCAGAAGACGTTTTTTTTTTTAAAGATTATATTTATTTACTTATATCAATGTGTGAAAGATCAGTTGCCTCTTGTGCGCCCCCTACTGGGGACCTGGCCTGAAACCCAGGCATGTGCCCTGACTGGGAATCGAACCGGTGACCTTCCGGTTCACAGAACTGCACTCAGTCCACTGAGCCACACCAGCCAGGGCCAGAAGGCTTTTGTTAGATGGGTGCCCAGGGCTGGGCTGTGCCTATTACATGAGAGGGGCCATTGCTGTGGGCTTGAAAATGGACTTGGCCGTTGTTAAGAAAGAAAAAACAATCCTTCAAATTACTGGTGTGGAACCATAAATGCTCTACAAAGCACCCTAAAATTTAATCTATTACTCTACATGCAAACTCCAGTTAAGGTTCACAAGGAAGGAAATGGAAATGGGATCAAGAAGCAGAGTCCCTCCGGGTAGCAAGTTTCTGGAAAACACGGTAGTGGCTTGTTGGAGGTGCTTTTTTTTTCTTTTGTTTTTGGGCTCTTCTTGCATGGGCAACACCGCCCAACTGTTAGACTTTATTGCCATTCTGATTCCTTCCGTTTCTTTCCACTTCGTTCTCAACTTAATACTTTATTTTTAAAAAGTATCAGTGTCTCACAGGAGCTGGAAGTAAATATCACTCAGTGAGTAATTCTTTGGCAACACAAACGTTCTTTTCCTGGGGCCTCTCCCAGTGATTAAGCTGATAACATTGCTTGAATGCGATTTTTCCCCGTAGGAGGGCCCACGTGTGTAGGTTCTGATTCCTCGGGGTCCAGCTTACAGGCGCCCGCACTTGGCAGTGACTGCACATCCTGGGTGTCCTAGGTGAAGGCCTGTCCCTCCTGTGGCCATGCACGCCCGCATGAGTTTGATTTCTAGTTGTATTCCCCTTCCCCACAGAAGCAGCAATTTAGAAGGAAAAAAAAGGCCTCGTGATGGGCTGTCTTTTCATGAAAAAAATTTTTTTTTCAAATAATAACCAGAGAGGACAGAGACCTCTGAAAGCTCTCTCGTGGTCTCCTACCTTTCTGTTCTGTGTCACTGGTAACCTTGACCCCCTCCTAGATGTCAGTACTAAGTGAATGCATCCGGAAGGTTCATTTTCCCACTGCTCAAGTCTACATGAGAGTTTACTTGGATTTTCCAAACAAGTCTTCTCTCTTAAGCAAAACACTGAAATTCACAAAAATAGTTTATGTACTAATAACCGTTTTCATGGAGACTGAGGTCCTCGCTTAGTCGGGAATACGCAGCGAGCATGGCTTTTGCAGCTTTTTCCATTAAAAACATCATTGGGCATTGGCTGGTTTCCCTGCGACCTAGTAGGAAGATGAATTATCTTGACTCAGTTTGAAGTTTCCATAACCTCATTTTGGGGTCACGTGGCTAGACAGCGTCGTTGAGAAATGCAGCCCCTTCCCAGCACTGCCCCGGCTGTCCCGCTGGCCTGTTTGAATCGCGGAGCAGAAGGGCAACAGCTAATGTGAATCTCCAGTTGCTCCGCGCACTGCCAGGGTGGAAGCCTGGTTTGCGATGGACAAATGGAGCCCCTTTCTCTCTGGGGCATTTAAGAGTGGAGGAGGGTGGAAGACTGAGCAAATACGTCATTCCCGCTGTTATCAGGGTAAATCTCGTCACCACTGGGATAATAAATTGTCTCACTCCGAGCTTGGCCAGAACAGCTAAAGAAATGTGAGGGCTCAAGATGAGTTTTTTTCTTTTTGCTTCAGATACCCAGTTTCCACTCCTTTTCAAGGGCTCTGACCAAGCCCTTGGAAGCTTCCTGGTCGTGTGCCACTCAGATGGGTGACTGGGGGTGGGGTGGGGCATGGGGGTGGAAGGAGGTGAGGACGTAAAGGCATGAAGGGAAATGTGTAACAGGATGATGAAAGGACAGCTCCTGAGTTTCAACAGGGGCACGTGGACCGTGATGCCTTGTTCCAAAGTTAGTGGTGAGAGAGGGAGAGACAGAGACAGAGACAGTGAAAGAGAGTTCAGTGTAGATTTCCCAGAACCCAGGAGAAGCCACTGGGTACCTCACCCACAGTGAGTATGCAAGTCAGGGGGAGCTTGTGAGAAACGTCTTTTTTTTTGTTTTTTAATCTTCAGTATAGCATATATTTATTTAAAAATTCAAACTAGTTGGGAGGAAGGTTGAGGGACTGGGTGAGAAAGGTGGAGGGATTAAGAAGTATAGATTGGTAGTTACAGAACAGTCACAGGATGTGAGGTACAGCACAGGGAATACAGTCAATAATATTGCAATAACTACGTACGGTGCCAGGCGGGTGCTGGAGATACCGGGGTTGAGGGGGGAACGCTGTGCAAAGTACATGATTATCTAACCACTATGGTGTACACCCGAAACTAATACAAAAATAATACTGGCTGTGAACTGAAATTGAAAACAAAATTTTAATTCAAACTAGTTAACATCTTTCATTTAAAAAATTATCATACAGCCCGGCTGGTGTAGCTCAGTGGATTGAGCGTGGGCTGGGAACCAAGCGGTCCCAGTTCGATTCCCAGTCAGGGCACATGCCTGGGTTGCGGGCCGGGTCCCCAGTGAGGGCCATGTGAGAGACAACCATACATTGCTCTTTCTCCCTCTCTTCTCCTCTCTCTGAAAATAAATAAATAAAATATTTTTTTAAAATTAAAAAAAAAATTATCATACAAAAGTAGTACATGTTCATCGTAGACATTAAGAAAAATTAAGAAAATAAAAATCAACTTATATATAATATGTAAATTTTTCTAAAAGTTTAATTTGTGGGGTAACATTGGTTAATAACAGGGGAAAACTTTTTTGAAAGAGAGGGAGAGGAAGAGCGCTGAGACAATGAGCTCATACCGGACACATAAAATTCCTCCTTCAGATAACTACGTTTGCGACTAAAAGTGACCCAGGTGAGCCGCGAAGTCGTGGGGGCTGCCACACCATTTTTTCAGGGCCAGGGGCTAACCGTGCCCGTGGAACAGAGTTAAGGGACAAGAGACGAATAAAATCGCCCTTGTGATGTGTCTCTTGGCCAAGTGCCTGTTTCCGTACAGTACGGGTGCATGAGGGGCTCCTCAGGAGTGAGGAACAAGGAGCGTGGTCCCCACTGCCCCCCAGTACTGGGCACTGGGCACCCCCGGGCGACATTTCTCTGTCTCTGGTTGGCGTATTCCAGGGTGTGAAGGTGAGTGCATTTGCTGAAATGCTTTAGAGCTCTCGACATAAAATGCACTGAAATGGCCCCTGTGTTTTAGCTTTTTTATCACATGCTGTGCTGTCACCTTCAAAGGGTAAGGTCTGACCATTTTGGTCTTGCAGCAAGAAGTCCAGAGTTTCTTTGTTGTCATGGCTTTGATCTCCGTGCCGTGGATGCTCCTCATCAAGCCATTTATTCTCAGAGCCAATCATCGGAAATCCCAGGTAAGAGCCCTTCATTTCAGTTCACTCCCTGTGGGTGGGAGCGTGGGTGGGCACGTGGGTTCTGTGGAAATAGAAGTCTGGGGGCTAGAGAGCACCCCAGGCGGACCAGGGCCTGAATGACAGCGGTGAAGTGAGTGACTGGCTCTCCCCAGATGTGCTCTCTTCTGTAGAGTTCGACTTTTCTTAGGGGCCTGCTCGTTGCCAGAATAATGTTCTATTAAGGACAAGCAGGTTTAAATCTTATGTCCTGCACACTTTGCGTGTGTATGTGTGTGTGAGATTGCTATATAATACTCCCTTGCGTGCATATACCATAATTTAGTTATCATACCTATGGTGATAGTGATGTGGCTTGTTTCCAATTTTAGTAACACAAACAAGTGCTTCTATAAATGCCCTGTGCATGTCCTTGGCACCTGTGTTTTTAGAAAGTTGCAAGTGACTCATTTAAAATTGATTATTTCAGGCAGCACCCAGCTCAAGCATCATGAGGTGCTTAGCGAAGGGGACTTCAGAGGGTATTTTGACTGTGGGGAGGAGTCACTGAAGTTGCCAAAGCCCAGGATCATGCTTCTGCAAAATTATTCATGTTGGTTTTAACCAGTTCCAGCCTCAGACCAGAAAAGGCTAGAGTTAGGGATGGAAGTGGAGAAACTCTCTTCTACAATACTCTTCCTTGGTATTGTCTCCCTTAAGGAGAGGAAATAGGATTTCAAGAAGACAAAGTATGTCACATGGAGTCGCATGCCTCACCCTGGGGCAGGGAACCATGTGGCCGAGGGAAAAGGCTTTCCCAGAGTCTCCTCTTGGTACCTGGTACCCTGGACTTCCCGTCCAGATGGACTCAAGCCCACTTCCGGGCCCTACAAAGGGCCGACCACACCACTGGTACCGCTTCGTCCTGGCATAATACAACAAACACATCATTGTATGATGATGTTGTCGTGCGGCTGTTTGTGAGGGGGGTGGGCAAACATGGCCATTGTGGGGGGAGTATCCATGCCTGCACACGCAAGGCTGTGGGGTAGAACTGGAGGGGCAAAGGAAAGGGTGGCGTGGGGCACGTCACCAATGGTGCAGGGCCAGCTCTCCTGGGACTCTGAATTTGAACTTGGCCTTGCACGTTCTTATGAAGACTTATATATATATATATATCAAGATAGGAGGCTGGGACATATGTTATTTAGGAGTTTGCCGGTTTCATTCATTTTTCTCTATTAAGAATAGAGAACAATTTAATGGTTTTCTGTACAATGTACATCACAGTACAACATTTAAATTTCAGCAAGATTAACATCTGGGTCTTGTGAATAGCCCAGATGTTATCTTCTGCTCTCATAGGGTTTTTCAGAGATTCAATGCTAAAAGAATTTAGTTTTATGAACATGAGGATTTATGATTAAGTTACTAATCTGGAGAGGCTTTTGAGGAGCTGACTTGCCTCTGAGTGAGGTGGTCTCTCATCACAGAAGCCCGCAGGCACAAAATCCTGTCTAATCTTAAAAAGTCTGGATGGGAAAATCCCCCACCGTCCTGGAATCCTGTGGGGAAGGGATCAGAAAGGTGGCGTGTTCAGTACTTAACACCTCCACAGTTCTTGATAGACATGGGCACCTATCCCCACGTGCAATACTGTAGGTGCAGCGTTGGTGTAATGTATGACTTTTAAATATTTAAACATATGGCATGTGGATTTTCATTTTGACCTGTGCCTAGTGGGGGCTGCAGCTGTTCTGTGCAGACCCGCTAAAGAAAGGACGGTGAGGATGCTTTCATGCCTGATTGGCAGTACCCCGCCCGTGAAATCATGCTAGGAACAACTTTCGACGGGGACATTAAGTTTCACAGTGACTCGGAAGAAACACTCTATTGAAACTCAGGGATAAAACCAGGCCAGAGTGGATGGTAACTACGCCTAGATTGTTTTTTTCCTTTGGATTTTTAAAAAATATTTTATTTCTTTATTTTTAGAGAGAGAGGGAGTGAGGAAGAAACAGAAGGAGAGAAACATCAGTTTGTTGCCTCTCGTACATGCCCTGGTCAGGGACCAAACCTGCAGCCCAGGCATGTGCCCTGACTGGGAATTGAACCGGTGACACTTCGCTTTGCAGGGCTGACGCCCAACCAACTGAGTCACGCCAGTCAGGGCATGTAGCTACTTTTATCAAGTGATGTCTTTACTTAGCAAAGTACATGCGTATTGGAAAAGTCACTGTCTTAGTTCGTTTGGGCAGATATGAGAAGGTACCACAGACCGGGGGGCTTACAAACAACAGAAACTTGTTGCTGTCAGCCCTAGGGGCTGAGAAGTCTACGACCCAGGCTCCAGTGTGTTCCCCTTCCGGTTAGGGCTCCTCCTGTTCATAGATGGCACCGTCTCACTGTGTCCTCCGTAGTGGGAGGGGCTGGGGAGCTCTCTGGGGCTCTTTCAGAAGGGAGCTAATCCCCTTCTTGAGGGGCCCACCCTCATGAACTAATCACCTCCCAAAGGCCCCACCTTCTAAGGCCCTCATCTTTGGGGGTTAGGGTTTCAACAAGTGAATTTTGGAGGGACACACACGTTCACACCATAGCAGTTGCTGATCCCCTGATCTTGCCCATAGAAATCTGGGCGTTGAGGCCACAAGGCTACGAATGTCAATGATACGACTGGTGGTTTTATGGCTGTGTAGATATATTTTTTTAAATAGAAGGGTTCCCTTGTATATGCATTGGTTTACTGGAAAGACTGATTTGTTTGAGCCCTGGCCGGGTAGCTCAGTTGGTTAGAGCATCGTCCTCATATGCCAAGGTTGCCGGTTTGATCCCCAGTTAGGACACATACAAAAATCAACCAATGAATGCAAAAATAAGTGGAACAGCAAATCAGTGTTTCTCTGCCCCTCTTCTTCTCTCTCTAAAATAAATAAATTTTTTAAAAGACTCTGATTCATCTGGCCCCCTCTGGAGCACCGTGGAGAACGTGCTCTGGAGCCAGATGGCCTGGGTCTGATCCTGGCTCTGCCGCTAACGAGCCTCACCAGCTGTGGGCTCTCGGGAGCGTTTCTGAACCTTCCGGTGCTGCGGTTCACCTCTCCCTAAAAAGGGGCAATAGCTGTGCCTCTGTAGAAAGACGGTTATGAAGGCTAAGTGGAGAGAGTTTAGAACAGTGCCTGGTACGTAGCTAATATTTAAAGAGAACCTTTATTTTGTATAGGGCTGCTGGGATTCTCATTCTAGGGATGAATTTAAGCCCCCATTTCCTTTCTTGCTGACAGCTGCAGGCGTCCATGATCCAAGAACACACCCCCGAAGACATCGAAGGTGACAACGTGAGCCCTCCCCGCAGAGCAGGTGTCCACGGGGCCCAGGAGGACGATGAAGAAGAGGTATTTGGGACTCGACACCCTGCAAAGGCTTCCCAGTTTGTGCAGATTCTACAAGCAGATCTGGTCAGAGGTGACAGTCAAATATTTGAGAGCCACCAGGGCGTGGACACCAGACCGTCAGAGTGAACTTAGGCAACAGAGCTGGTTGGGTTAAGAGGACCCTGCTCGTGGCTGCCCAGTAACTGCTGAGTCACGGGAGCTTGGGGACATCCTAGGCGAGGGGGTGTCTACAGGATCAGAACAGCAGCTACTCGCCAACCAGTGTAGGAGTGTGATAGCGCTTTTGATCAGGTGCTGCTCTATCTGCGAGCATGAAGTGGGTGCCGCCTTCAGCCCTAGTGACACAGGAGGCCATCGACGTTCCTGAGGCCGCCTTGGCTGGGCCCTGGACTCCTGGCACTCAGCTCCATTTATCTGAGCTTTCCCATCGGGGCCCCTCCGACCAGGACAGCAGAGCCCACATGCAGCCCTGGATATTGTATCTAGATAAAGCGGCTCATTCATTCCCAGCCCCGCCCCCGGACACGAGTGTACACAGCACCCTCTCCTTCTCCTGCCTCAACCCTGCTGTGTCCCCACTTCCTTGATTAATCTTCGTCATATTATCTGCCTGTGAATTCAGGAGTTTTTTGCTTCCTCCTCCCTCCCTGCCCCTCCCTGTCCACAGGCAACCACTCCCCCCTCAGGAATGTGTCATATTTTCCCAGACTGGTGGCAGCTAGTGGCTTTCAGGCCTGTCTCTGGTTTCCCACAGCCCGGGACTGGGTGGGGGTTCTCAGCAGAGCTCTGTTCTGATTCTGGAGAGGGGACAGTGTTCCTATGTATGGACCGCGGTTCCTACAAGGTTTCGGGTACAGGGAGTAACCTGTATTAGTGGCTGTGGATACTACTAAGCTTGTTAGACCCGATGGAATGTTTGAGAATCCAACCCCTGCATCTTCAGAGTCTCCATGTCCCAGCCTGTACCCAGTCGATGCTCACCTGCCACCATCGCCACGAACTGGCCACCCTTGTATGGGCAACGTCAGGTTCCATGTGCAGACTCTTCCCCAGGTGCAGTCATGCCTGGGTCTCCCATTGCAAGGGGGACACAGGCCTGACTCTGCCTCCCCCGCAGAGTCCTCTCCCACCTCTCCCCTCACCAGGAGTTAACCACACTCAAGGTTAAGGATCCAGGTCTCCAGACTGCCGAGTCTGTCCAAGACCTCTGACACTAGCCACAGATTTGGTGCCCCCCAGGACCACCCTCACTTCAGACCAGCTAGTTACAAATTCAGGATCCCTCCGGCTGCCTTGGGTTAATAATTTATAGACTGACTCACAGAACTTGGGGAAGTGCAATACTTAACAATTATAGTTTTATTGCAGCAAAAGCATGTAAAGCAGAACCAGCCAGGGGATGAGGCTCACAGGGAGAACCCACTGGCGAGGCAGAGCGGGGGTGGGGGGTCCAAATGCGAAGCTTCTGTGTTCATAGGGACGCGGCGTTCTCCTGGCATTGACACGCGGTAATGCGTGCACAGCACGGCCAGCCCGGGAACAAGGGGCTGTCGCTGTCTTCGCCCGTTTCCTCTCCCCTCTCCCCGATTGCTGAGTTAACCAGCAGACTGGCTTCTGTGCCTACAGGCTCTCCCTTCACGGGTCCATTGGCTCCCAGATTAATGTTCCCCCAAATATTTCTTTATTTTCCTTGCCACTTTCTATTCAGATCCTTTTACGGTTACTCGTGGACTCTAGCTTATTTTCTCAGTTCTATTTTTTTTTTAAAGATTTTATTTATTTATTTCAGAAAGAGGGGCAGGGAGGGAGACAGAGAGAGAGAGAGAAACAGCAATGTATGGTTGCCTCTCACATGGCCCTCACTGGGGACCCGGCCCGCAACCCAGGCATGCGCCCTGACTGGGAATCGAACCGGGACCCTCCGGTTCCCAGCCCGCGCTCAATCCACTGAGCTACACCAGCCAGGGCTCTCAGTTCTATTCTTAACTGGCCATTCCTGAAACTTCAACACCTCTGCTCGCTTTCACTCATCACTTACACATAGTCTCAGTTCCAGCCAAATAGTTTTCCCCCCCAAACTTGACTTCATGATGTTCCCACCCACCCATCTCTTCCTCACGAGGAGTCATTTCTCTGCCAGGAAGGTTCTTGTTTCTCCTTGACTCCGGGTGCGTCCCCATCCTTCCTGGCCCAGCACAGATTTCAATGCCTGTGACAACTCCCCCTGCAACCAACCTCTCTTCTTCCTGGGACCTTTTCAACAATTTCTGGGAAATGGAACCGCACATACACCGTGTCCTACTTTGTGCCGCTAATTCTCTTTCTACAAGTATGTTAATATTTACTTTCCCCTAGTTCAACTGGAAACCTCTTAACAGCGGTGCACACGTCTTATTCATTTATTTATCATTTGTGTTACCTTTTGTGAAGAACACACTTAATGAAATGGAATACAGAATTCCCTCTTGCCCTGGCCAGGTTGCTCAGTTAGTTAGAGTGTCATCCTCATACACCAAGGTTGCAGGTTCGATTCCTGCTCAGGGCACGTACAAGAATCAACCAATGAATGCATAAATAACTAGAACAATGAATTGATGTTTCTTTCTCTCCCTTCCTCTCTCTCGCTAAAAAAAAAATCAATAAGTAAAAATATATTTTTAAAATTCCCTCTTTCAGTTCAACTTTGGAGACATATTCGTGCACCAGGCCATCCACACGATCGAGTACTGCCTGGGCTGCATCTCCAACACGGCCTCGTACCTCCGGCTCTGGGCGCTCAGCCTGGCGCATGCAGGTGAGTGAGTCCCCGCCCCCGTCAGGGTTGGGGTCGGGGTCAGGGTCAGGGTCAGGGTCACGCTCAGCATGAACTTGGAGGTAGCAGTGGCTTCTCTGGGTTCTTCCTGGCTCTTCTTTCTTAGGGACAGTCTGCATTTGCCAGGCCAACCCCGTGATGTCGCTCTTGCGTCTTGCAGAACTATCGGAAGTGCTCTGGACCATGGTGATGAACGTCGGCCTCCGCCTGCGAGGCTGGGGGGGCCTCATCGGGGTCTTCATCATCTTCGCTGTATTTGCCGTGCTCACGGTAGCCATCCTTCTGGTCATGGAGGGGCTCTCCGCCTTCCTGCACGCCCTGCGGCTGCACTGGTGAGGACGGCGGGATGTCAGGCCGGCCAGCGGGGCTTGAGTCCTGACCTGTTGTGCGACATTAGCAGCTCACGCACCTTTCTGGAGCCTTCGTTTAGACGCCTGTTGGTGTGATAGGCAGGGATATCAGATATGGATCCATATATAATGGCTACCCTATGATAAATGTTAGCTCCTGTTTACTCCCTCTCGTTTAAATGTCCATCTGTTATATTATGATTGGCTTTAAAATAAGGGACTTCTGCAGGTATTGGTAAATGACAGATCTGACCCAGGCTCACAGGAGGCCTGCTAAGCGAATCCGGGACCTTTGGCCCTTGTTTCTGAGTGCAGGAGTGATACCGATGGTACAGGCTGCCATAGTGCAGAAGGTGGGGACTGAAGGAGGGCACCTGCAGGGGAGAAGGCGCTCGAGGGAGGCCCTTGACATTCACAGAAGTGTCCAGAACATAGCCGGTCTTCAGCTTTCACTGCCCTCTGTCCCTGCTGTGTGTAAAAAGTTTTTACACATCACGAATTGAGCTGAGCCTCCCAGGATCCCCTGCTTTGGGTTATGACATCATCTCTGCCCACGTCATTAGGAAGTGCCTCTGCAGTATCATAAACATACATGATCACACGATATCTGTTCTAGAAGTTACAAAAATACACATGAACCAGGACTCTGGTTGTTCCGCCACAGTGGGCTCCTGCTGTCCTCACTAGCTCTTGGGACAGTGGGGCACCGCAAGGGCTTCTTTGCTCGTGGGCACTGGGACAGGGTTGCAGTGCTGGTCTGCGAGGCCACTAGCAGCCGCCTGGAGGATTGCGGGAGGGGAAAGGAAGGCGTAAGTGGGAAGCGGGAGGAGGGTCATAAGAAGCCCCAGAGGATTCCTGGGGCAGCTGCAGCAGCCGGGGCTCCTCCCCGCATGCCTCCCTGACCCTGTGCCTGGTTAGACAAACGCTTGTCCCTCCAACTGCCAGCCTCCCACTATGTGTCTAATCCGCCCCCCTTCTTTCGCCCCCCAAAACAGGGTGGAGTTCCAGAACAAGTTCTACGTCGGGGCTGGGTACAAGTTTTCTCCGTTCTCCTTTAAAAACATCCTGGATGGGACAGCCGAGGAGTAGCGGCGGGTCGCGTGTCACCCGCTTCTCTGTCAGTCTCGTCTTTGACATCAGCCCGTGCAAGGCGGTCGGTGGGATGATTGTCCTCAGCTGACCAGAGGCAGGAAGCTGGGTATTGTTTAGTTACGAGCCTTCAGATTTGACAGGACTTCACCACGTCCCAGAGGAACTATGCTGGCAAGTCACCTCCACCTCACGCAGAGACTTGGTTGTTGAAGACCAAAGTGATGGGAAAATGGGGGGCGGGGGGGGTTGCTACACTGATTTTTTTTCTTGCAATATTTTAAGTATTATATTTAAGAAAACTCCTGGGGCCATTTACTTTTCTTTAAGATGGCTGCATTCAAAATTATTCCATATACTATTTTGGGGGGGAGCAACTTTTTTTTTTTTTATTTCCATAGAATTTAGTGTTGATCATTTCAGGGCAAAGTTAAACAATAGAGTTACACAAACCATTCTCAAAGAAGGATTACGTCTATTTGATTCCTTCATTTCCTGCTTCCTCAAACACCATTTTTCCTTGTTTGAGGCTCAGCTTTAGAAGATCAAGAGCTGTCTTGTAGATTTTCTCTCCGGGTGAGGTAGAACAGATAATGTTCCGTGTTCCATGGGAGGCTGGCCCCCACGAGACTCCCTGCAGTGTTAAATCCTGTGGAATGAAGTGTGACAATGTGACATCGTCAGCACCTTTGGTGACTCAGAAAGCAGGTTAGGCTGGAGTCACTGGCGGAGGTGGTTTGTAGGTTTGGACAGGTCGTGGGAAAGAGCAAGCCTGAAAGGAGACCGCCAGGCAGCCTGCCCGAACACTCCCTGGGTCAGTCAGCCCAAAGTCGCTTCTTACGGCCCCCGAACTGGCCAGCCCCTCAGAGCCAGGTTTAGAACAGAGAATAGAACAGACACACAGAATAAAAGAACAGAGGGAATAAGGAGTCCAACACGTCATACAGTAGAGAAAGAAAAGCCTTTTCAATCAATGCTGCTGGGGAAATTGGGAAGCCACAGGCAAAAGAATGAAACCAGGCTGCTATCTGACTCCCTACACAACAATTAACTCAAATTGGATTAAGGGATTGAAGATAAGACCGGAAACAATGGAATACATAGAAGAAAACATAGGTACTAGACTTATGGACATGGGCCTCAGAGGGGCGCTTTTGTGAACTTGACCCCAAATGCCAGGGAAATAAAAGCAAAAATAAATGAATGGGACTGCATTGAATGAAAAAAGCTTCTGCACAGCAAAGGAAACCATGAACAAAACAAAAAGACGAGCAACCAAATGGGAGAAGATATCTGTAAACAATCTCTTCTGTACAGGGCTAATATCTGAAATGTATAAAAATCTCCTACAACTCAACGATGACAACAAATAATAATCCAATTAAAAATGGGGCTGAGGACCTGAACAGACACTTCACCCAAGAAGACACACGAATGGCCAACAGATGTATGAGAAGATGCTCGACATCAGTAGGTCTAAGGGAAATGCCAATCAAAGCCACAGGGAGATCCCAGCTCATGCCCGTTAGAACGGGTGTTCTCAGTGAGACGAGAGATGCGCTGGCGAGGATGCAGGGAAAAGGGCAGCTCATGCACCGCTGGTGGGAATGCAAACTGGTGCAGCCACTGTGGGAAACAGCATGGAGGTTCCTCCCACAATGAACAGTAGAGCAATTGTATGACCCAGCAATCCCTCATCTGGGTATCCGCGCCCCAAAGTTGAAAACATTCATTCGTGATGTCAAAGGCGCCCTCTATTCATCGCAGCATGATTCACGGTGACCAAGACATGGAGACAACAGAAGGGTCGTTCGATAGATGATTGGATAGAGAAGCTGCGTGTATCCAATGAAATCCTGCTCAGCCATAGGAAAAGATGGAATACTGCCATTGTCACAACACAGGTGACCTTCAGAGTGGCATGCTAAGGGAAATAAGTCAGATGGAAACGAACAAGAACCACGCGATTTCACTCATGTGGGATATAAAACAAAGCAACAAGGGAACAAAGAAACTTGTGGACACAGACAACAGTGGGGTAGGGGGTGGAGGCAGGGAGGATGCAGGGGGCAAAGGGGGTCAAGTACATGGTGGTGGAAGGAAACTAGACTTTGGGGCGGGGTGAGCATACAGTGCAACCAATACACGGATGATGTTATGGAATTGTACACCTAACTTTATTTACCAAGGTTACCCCAATAAACTTAATTTAAAAAAGGATCATTCCATTGACTATTTAGTCTGAATGACTTTTATTTAGGTTAATTACAATCTCTATGGTAACTATCCTGGTAGAATGAAATCTAGTTAGTATTGATACACAGGGTCCAGCACAAATAACACCCCTTTTTTCATTACAAAATCGTAAGCATGAAATTCTGTAACTGAACAATGTCACGCTCAAAGCACACTGTATGACATTTCAGGTGAAATGTTTAAATTAAAACTGTAAGTTATTACTCATATTATTACCGTACCAACCACACTCAAGCAAGACTTACTTCTGCTGGACCCTGTGTGTATATATATATATATGTATGTATGTGTGTGCATATACGTGTGTGTGTGTGTGTGTGTGTATACATGTATGGTTGGATCTGGGTTTATGGGTCCTGGTTATGGAACATGGGTCTGGATTGATTTCTGATCTGAGGTGGTGGCTCGGGTGGACCACGAGTGCCTGGCTGAAGGCAAATGGAGTATGATGCTTTCTCTCCTCTTATGGATGACATTGCAGAACAAATTTCATCACACACACACAAGTTTGGTTTTCAAGATTCTACAGTGGCCCCATTATTTCTGGTGAAAAGCAAAATGGACTAAAATTAAATTGTTTGCCAGTCCCCTAGAATTTATTTGAATGAAACTTGAGCTCCACCTGAGCCTTTGAGTTTCAGAGCAGGTCCCCAATATATAAATCAGTTCTTTATTAGATGTTTCTGAAGGTAGGTTGTGGGTTACTTTCCCATTGCAGCTCGCAAGGAACTGATAGGGTTGTGA
>PVJI01015501.1:0-40974 GCA_004026765.1 Micronycteris hirsuta
AGTCCCTTCCCTCCGAAGCAGACTCCCTACCAGCTGATCTTTCAGTTTTATGCGCAATCCCAGTCGCCAATCTTCCTGGAATAAAGCTGGGCGATCGCTCCGCTCCTCAGAAAATCAGCCAGATATCCCACCAGTGGGCTGGAGGAAGCCGATCCCACTCCCTCCTACTCCGCCACCATCTTCTCCCCCCTCTCCCAATTTTTAACTGCCACATGTGAGTGTGAAACCCATTCCGCATCTCTGCCCCTCCTACCAGTCTTGATGTGGTTTCTTTGTACCCTTAGTTGTAGGACTTCTGGTCAGCTAGATTTCAGGCAGTTCTGAATGATGGTTGCTCTTTAGTTTAGCTGTAATTTGATGTGGTCGTGGGAGGATGCAAATACCATGTTTACCTATGCAGTCACCTTGACCAGAAGCAAGAACCTTCATTTCTAACTAGTTTCCAGGAGATGCCAAGGCTTCTATTCAGGATCCACATAGAGGAGCAAGTCCTTAGAGGACACCTCAGAATCACAGCAGACACATACCCATGTGTGGGGTGAACACCTACATGTTCTGAGCCAGGAATCCTGGAAATGAATTATGTCCACTCCACTAAAGTTTGTGTTGGATTCTTAGACTAGAAAAGGGGAAATAGAGGGGATCAGGTATTAAAAGATAGAGTGAGGCATATTAAAAATTTTAAGAGTTCATGAGCGAAAGTTGATTGTAATTCAGCAGATTTTAATTTAGTAGCTAGAAAGGAGTTCTGAGGAGCTATGTCACATGAAGGACTTTTACAGGCAAAGTTAATGCTATGCCAAAAAGTGGGTAGGTTATTGCAAACTATTGCCCTTTAGGGAATGGCAGGGTCTCCGTCAGGCAGATAACCTAACTAGTGCTGGAGATTTCTGATTGGCTTGTTGAAGATTCTGTTTTTGGAGGAGCCGAAACTATAATTAAGTCTCAGTGTGGTGACATCAGGCTTAACACAAGTGACTCCATTTTGGGCCTGTTGTCTTGTTTTTAATACAGGTTACCTCTTGCACAGCTTACAAATGTTCCACTCTGTTACTGTAAAGGAGAAGTATCAGAGAGTTGGGCAATATTCAGGCAGATTATATTAAAGACAAAAGTTTGTGTAATGACTAAGGTATCTTAAATTATATCAAAGTATAAAACTCTAAGAAACACTACATAGCCCTAGCTGATGCATCTCAGTGGATTGAGTGCCAGCCTGTAAACCAAAGGCTGCCAGTTCGATTCCCAGTCAGGGCACATGCCTGACTTGCAGGCCAAGTCCCCAGTTGGGGGCGTGCAAGAGGCAACCACACATTAATGTGTCTCTCCCTTCCTTCCCCTCTCTCTAAAAATAAATAAATAAAATCTTAAAAAAAAAACCACTACATAAATTTCTATTACAAAGCAAAAAGAAACAGCTGATAGAAAAATCAAGAAATGTAAACCAAAAACTGTGAATGAATGTTCTAGAAATAATATAAGCAAAGAGAAAAGCAAGAATACACAGCATTAATTTAAATTCAAAGAGAAAAAAGAAAAAAAAGATAAAGCAGCATAAAGTACCACCAACAAGATAGAATTTTACAAACACTTTGTATTGAGGAAAAAGATAATTGAGAAAAAATGGACCTACTAAACCAAGAGGGACATGAAATTTATTATAACTAGAACATGGTTAGATATTAAAAAGCATTTTATCAGTCTTTAGGTTGAAAATTGAAGAAACTATATCTATAGAGTTAGAAAGTACTGAAAAACTAAGACAAAAAATATTTAAAAATTCTGAGAACACATCAATCACCCAGCTATCACATATTACCAGGAGGATGACAGGTAATCTAAGATAGAGGAAAACTTAATAACGTTTCCATGGAACTAAATTTTTATTGTTATAATCATTATTTAATATGTCTTAGCATCAATAATATATTAGGGCTGTACTTAAGGTAGAAATAACTGCTTCTGCATGAATTTATGATTCATGCTGAAAGACAAACACAAGGGAAGAATAAAATACATTCAGGTAAAGATCCAAAAATAATTTTCCCTACAGAATGTTAGACTATACTACATAAGGGTGATATTGTTCTATGTTTGTTGAAAAGTTGAATTGAAAATATGCTAACGAAGTATAATAATTTATGTCCCATTTAGTCTAGACCTGAAATATTTTCCTTCTACCAAGTAACCCAGGATAATGTAATATGGGGGAAACTATCCACTGTTAAGCCAGAGGAGTAGATGAAGCACTTTGTGAGTGAACCACCTTTCAGATCACCAAGGCTCTGTTGGCCTAATTACACCCCATTATACTAAGTGGTAGTTTAACAGGAGGGTGGATGTAAGACAACCACAGGGCACTTGACGCAACAGGAAGCATTTTCCTCTTCTGAGAGCGTACTTACAGACACTGCATTGATAACAATTGTCTAGTAACACTTCACACAAGCACCTCTCTACATTTCTATGTATAAATTCACTTTTAAGTTTGTCACTGGAAGAAAGCGTGATTTTTGCAACACTTCAAAATGTACAGAAAGCCAATGGTATTTTAAAATTAAATTAAACTGTAAGCTAAAAGAGTTATTCAAACTGCTTGAAAGCAACACACATCTTCTATGGGCACTGCAGTGTCCAACATGAACTACTGCATATGTGCATTTTCAGATGGGGTGGGAGAAGCCATCTGTGTCTAGGAGAGTTTATGTACATTTTCAGTAGTAGACATGCATGAAAAAAATGCCTTGATCCTGTCCCTAGGTCATCAAAAAACAGGATTAACTTGAAGTTCTAACCTGATTTTGACCACGATAAATAACTCTTGGCTCAGATTCACTCTGCTAGGGCCCACTGGAGCCCCTTCCTGCAAGAGGACATGGCCGCATACAGCCCCATTAAACAAGGTCAGCTATCTTTAGCTGGCTGCCTGAAAAGTCTTTAACAGCACTATTCAGAACAGTGACAATATCTGTTCAAGTAGCTATATCACTTTTAGGAACATATCTTTTTTAAATTTTCATGTTACTGATTTTAGAGAGAGAGAGAATATAAGGGAGAGAGAGAGAGAGAAACATCAATTTGTTGAATTTGTTGTTCCACTTATTTGTGCATTTATTGGTTGATTCTCATATGTGCCCTGAGTGGAGATCTAACTCACAACCTTGGCATACTGGGACAATGCTCTAACTAACTGAGCTACCTACCTTGTCAGGGCTTTAGGAATTTAACTTCAAAAATCACTGTGGATATGTTGTTTAAAGCAGCAAAATTTTAGAATCAAATGCATAATAGAGGAGCCACAAACTATGCCATATGCTTACAGTTAAGTACTAAATAGTCAGTATAAATAATGATGTAGAAAAACAAGTAATGGTGTTGAAAAATACATGCTCACTTTGAGTGAATAAAACACTTTCATTTGCTAAGTATTATTCCATTTTGTTATATCTACATATATAAATGTGTAAAATAAATCATAGAAAAAAAGAATAAAACATGCTGACAGTTCAAAAAGTTATAATCTATCTGGTTATCATAAGATCAGGGATGATCTTTATTCTTTGTGCTTTTCCCTATTTTTATTTTTTATTTTTATTATTATTATTAATTTTGATAGCTTATCTTTTATTGTATTTCTTCCATCACCAACTGTCTCCCTTACACCCTCTTCCACTTGTTTTTCATTTTTTAATAAAAGAAACACATGTGCTCTATCAAAATTTTATGTATATATCTTAACAGTTGGCATCATCATTCTTCCCAGAAAGAAAATTTAAAAAATAATAATAATTTGATGAGTCAGTTGGGCAGAGGGTGAAAGCTGTCAGCATAGAACAGAGTCACTGGTATCCAAAATCAGGAAGGTAGATGTGGGTTATGAGGAAAGAGCTTTGGTGTGTTCTGGAGAGGGAGGGAGAACAGAGAAGATGGAAGGCAAACAAGAGGGTTGATACACGAAGGCAGGAACAGTGGTGGAAATCAGCCTGTGGGAACCTCCCTGAGGTGGAGTGGCTAAAGCACATTTTAAAAATAAAATGACTTCGCCCCTGGCTGGTGTAGCTCAGTGGATTGAGCACGGGCTGGGAACCAGACGGTCCTGGTTCGATTCCCGGTCAGGGCACATGCCTGGGTTGCGGGCCGGGTCCCCTGTGAGGGCCATGTGAGAGGCAACCATACATTGATGTTTCTCTTGCTCTCTGTCTCCCTCCCTTCTCCTCTCTCTAAAAATAAATTTAAAAAATCTTTAAAAAAATAAAAATAAAATGACTTCTAGTTTCAGGCCCTTGTGGTCTGAGAAGGTGCTAGATATGATTTCAATTTTCTTGAATTTGTTGAGGCTCACTTTGTGTCCTATCATGTGGTCTATCTTTGAAAATGTTCCATGTGCATTTGAAAAAAATGTGTATTTTGCTTCTTTGGGATGAAAGGTTCTCTCTCTCTTTATATATATATTAAGTCCATTTGATCTAGGGCATTGCTCAATGCTGCAATATCCTTGTTGGTGTTTTGTTTACACAATGGAATACTACACAACAGGAAGAAAGAAGAAATGTCTACCCTTTGCTACACTTTAGATGGAACTGGAGAGCATTATAATAAGTGAAATAAGCCAGACGGTGAAAGGCAAATACCACATGATCTCACCTATAAGTGGAACCAAATCAACAAAACAAACAAGCAAGCAAAATATAACCAGAGACATTGAAATTAAGAACAAACCGACAGTAACCAGAGGGGAAGTGGAAGGGGATATCGGGGCTTTGGGGGAAGGGTCGTCAAGGAATGTGTATAAAGGATTCATGAACAAAACCAAACAGGGGTAGGATTGAGGATGGGAGGTGGAGACGGTTCAGGTCAGAAAATGGAGACAACTGTACTTGAACAATAAAAAAATTTTAAATAATAAAATTACTAGTGTTTAATACTTTTACACTTGTTGCCTAAGTTTTTAAAAACCTTCCCAAAACCTTCAGTAAAGTTCAACGTGCTCATGAATGTTATGTTCAAGAGTCAGTTTCTCAGGGTGACTCGAGAAAGAGCTGAGTTTCCTCTCTGAATGTGTCTGAGTACACACCAAAGCTGGCAGCCCCAATAGAAGACATTAGAGGTGGAGGAAGCTGTGAGATCTTATGGTTGAGAAATTCATAGACATCTTAGTGTAGGTTCTGCATTTCAAGACATGGAAATGGAGGGTGTGGTGAGTGAATTAATCTTCTTTGTTGCTACAGACCAGCACCCCAGTTGGTCCAGAAAGCAGAGCATGAAATCAAAGAGGATGAACTTGAGCCTAAAATATTTGATGGAATTTGCCTGACCAAGTTGTGGATTCATTTGGGACCTATCATGCTTTCCTTCTTTCTTATTTCTCCCCTTTGGAATAGGAATTTCTATTGTACGCCAGACCCACCAATGTATTTTGGAAATGAGTAACTGTCTGACTTCAGATTCACAGCTGGCAAGAATTTTGCCTCCAGTTTCACTCAGATCTTATTTAGATGATATGCGGATATGACTTCGGACTTTATATTCAAGAGTTAATGCTGGAATGAGTTAGGATTTGGGGGGATGTTGTGATGGGATAAATCTATTTTGTTTGGTAGAAGGGCATGGATTTTGGAGGGTCAGGAGTAGATTGCTGTGGATTGAATTGTATGTCCCCAAAAATCGTATACTGAATTCCAAACTCCCACTCTGATGGTAGTTGGAAATGGGGCTTTTTAAAGAAATAATTGTGCTTCTAGGAGGTCATGAGTGTGGAGCCCTCATGATACAATTAATAAGCCCTGCAAAAAAAAAAAAAAAAGACACCAGAAAGAAGTTCTCTCTCTCTCTCTCTCTCTCTCTCTCTCTCACACACACACTCTCTCCCTCTCTCTCTCTCCCTCTTCCCTACCCTCCATATGAGGACAGGACGTAGAGGCAGTCATCTGCATGCCAGGAAGAGCACCCTTGAAGAGTAGCTGGATTGCTGACACCTTGATCTTGGGCTTCAAGCCTCCCAGAACTACGAGAAAATAAAGTTGCTGTTGTTTAAACACCCAGCCTGTGGTATTTTGTTATTGCAGCCCAAGCTGATTAATACATTGGTATTAAGAAGCTGGAGTATAACTGAAGCTGACACCTGGGTCACAATTTTAAACCAAATAAAGCTTTAAAAACTCAGACTCAATAGTTAGCCTGATTTATGCCATCTGCCTTTCAGAGAGAAACTCCAGTTGTTGCTATTGACCTCAGCCTAACATTTTACCACCTTGTTTTACCTTCTATAGTTTCTCCACGTTCCGTCAGCCTAACCCCTATTTTTGCCTGAATACCTGCCTCGTGGTTTGTTGCCAGCCCAATATTCAAAAATGATGTAACCCTGGCTCATATTTCTCTGTTTCCATCGTTAATTTAGTTTAAAAACTATGAAAAGTCTCATGCTCTAGTTTTCAGACCCTAATACTATTTTGCTTTTGAAGATTAGTCCTCAACACCTGCAGGCACACAGAGAACCCTTGACTTCTTGCTCTGATTTTCTCACCTACATTTTCTCATCTACAAAATTGGATTGTGCCTACCTAGGAATATGAATGTCAAAGTGTGAGGTTTTTGTATTGTTCAGCAGGAAATTGTGTCTTTGTGCCACCTGGACCACCCAAGTGACACTGTGCTTTATGAGCTTTCATATAATTGTTTGACTAATAAGTAGAGTCAATTCCAGTAAGACAATTAACCTGGTCAAGATTGATAAGGGGAAATAAAACATTTTTGGAAATACATAATTAAAGATAAAAGTGATTTAATAAGTATGTCAGCAAAATATATGCCATATATAGTTGCAAAGTAATACTTTGCTCAGTTCCTGTGAGTGGAAATTGTGTGTAGCAGCCCCCAGCTCAATAAGGAGTAGGCCCAAGTAGCAAATGTAGCTGTAGATCTCCTCACAGATCAGGCTTGTTTTAATGGGGGACACAGTTCAGTCAGAGCTGATTTTCTGGAGAAAAGAAGTACTGAATACTGCTACTGATGATCTCTCTAGATTTCTCTCCACAGGATGCATTTTTTCAGCATGATTTCTTATGAACAAATGTTGAATAATTATTTAAATAAGATTGGTTTGGTTGAGTCCAGTAGGTGCCACCTTGTCTCAGTCCACATATAAATACATATTTTTTATAATTATGTATTATATTTTAATTAGGCTAAGCACAATATGAAGATATATATGCTATATTATGGGCATACCCCTAATAGTCAAAGAACACTTCCTCGAGAGCAGTTCAGTAAACTTTTGAATACAAAGATGTACCACAAGTGATTAGTGAGACAAGGATAGACAGAGAAGTAGAGATAAGGTGATACTCTGACTCTTATGGCTAGGGTGTTTGGACTTCACCTTGTAGATGAGGAACTTTTGAAAAATTCTTACACATTTAAAACTTTGCCAGAGATCTGTGACTTTGTAATTTCCTTATTTGAATGATCTATCTAGTTCATTCCAGTTGTTTTCTCCACAGTGATTATCATTAAAATCCTCCAATAGAAAAGCATCACTGTGTTTGTTTTCTAGATTCACTAGGAAGAGGGAAGTTAAGAAGTTTGATTTACATTCTGCAATTAAACTTCAATTTTTTTTAAAGCCAAGGAATGGAATGGATGAGCACATAGGAGCCAAGAGTGGGAGAAAGCAGGTTGAGTCTCGGGAGCTCCATGCAAGAAAAAAATGAGATTCAGGAACTGCATCTGAGTAGCGCCTGGGATAGAGTGACCAACAAACCCTCCGGACACCTACTACTCCCAGCTGAGAAATTAGAAGCTTCAGCAAAGCTTAGTTACTCAGTTGGAAAAACGTGAGAAACTTGATTATCTATAAGGCTTGATATTGGTAATACTCAAGTAAAAATGTCTTGACTGTATTATTTTTGGAGGAGTTTTATAGAATATTTTGAATTTTTCATGTCGTTACTGGTAATTGTAATTAAGTGACATGCCAATGTGAAATTAGTCTTTATACAATTTACCATGAGTAATTATATATAATTTAAAATAAATATGAATCACTCCTACTTTAAGGTGGTGATATATCATGCCACCATTTATGATTCAGACAATAATCACACCCAAAGAATAATAAGATCAAAATGTGTGTTTCTAAGCAAGGATGCTGAGTGGTGTAGTATACCGAGCAATTATAATGGAAAAGTTTCCCAGCAAATTGTCCAATATTTGCAAAGAAAGATAAACTTTTAGAGTCTATTGGAAGAGAATTCTCTACGGGTTTTTCACATTTCTGCAAGTCTTGTGAAGTGAAGCGAAGCAATGACTGCCCTTTGTTTGGAATTACTAACCACACTTTGTTCCAGACTAGCTTTTAAGAATGTTTGTATAACAAACAGCCTCGGAAGATACAGCATGTCCCTTCAGAATAAAAGACAGGTTTGCTTATCACCTTAAGAGATAGAGGTGTGTCTCCCTCCAGAGAAAAGGGCTCATCAGATAAAGATTTGGGTTCCCTAAACTCAGAGTTCCTCCTGAGTACCCTGTAACACATACCACAAGTACAGGCATCAATCTGGGCCCATTGAACACTGCATCCACGGAACTAGGAGGCAAGGAAAATTGATGCAAAAGCTTATGCTTTATTGCCATGAGCAATAAAGTTCTTTGTCTCTGACATAAGGGTCAAATGTCTTCTGCCAGCCTCCATGAAACTGATGCAGGCTAAATTGTTAGCTTCCATGTAGGATAGGATCTCAGACCCTTCACACTTTCGGTAGAGTCAAATGGTCAAAAGCATCTATGACTGCTTTTGGGTAACATTTTAATTGGGGTTAGTCTCAACACGACAACTTGACAATAATCATATCAAAATGTATCGTTATGTCCTAAGGAAAGTACATCTGTAGAATTCAAGGAGAATGGCAAGATGACTTGGGCTCTCCAAATTCTATGGGGCTGTACTATAAAACCTATATGAGAAATGTTTCTCTAGAATGACAATGATTTTTCTCTTATCCATGCACCAATCAGAGAAGGCATCTTGCTCCTTTAACATATTTCATGGGAGTAATAGAAGTAGAATCTGCAAGGAAGGTCTGGAGTTAGATCCATTACTGTTCCGCCAATTCCAAGCCCTATGGCTTTAAATGAGCTATGTGTTCTCCTGCAATCTCAGTTTTCTATCCTCTAAAAAATGAAAATAGTGCTTGTCTTACATGATTATTATCAAGAATATATATAGAGAGATATGACACATATGTAGAGGGCACATATAAATATTTATGTATACTATATATACATAGGTGTCACTTAACACAGGGTTGTCATTTAAAATGATAGTTAATACCAGCCCTGGCTGGTGTAGCTCAGTGGATTGAGCGCGGGCTGGGAACCAGAGGGTCCCGGTTCAATTCCCGGTAGGGGCACATGCCTGGGTTGCGGGCCAGGTCCCCATAAGGGCCGTGTGAGAGGCAACCATACATTGCTGTTTCTCTCCCTCTCTCCCTCCCTTCCCCTCTCTCTAAAAATAAATAAAAATAAAATCTTAAAAAAAAATAAAATGATAGTTAATACCATTATCACTTTTATTAATTAATACAAAGCATACCTACAAAAGTTTGAATTCAGATTTGGGGATTAATTAGCCTATACTCTTATTTACATTTTCATATGGGTAATACCCAAGAGTAAGCATTCAGTTTCAACTAATGATGGTTACTCAGTCTGTTTTGCTGCATTTCCTAGAAATCACTTATACATGTGACAAATCTCTCATTGTGTTTCCTACATTGCAATATTAAAAGAAATAATTCATTTTTTCAGTACACATTCAGCAACTGAGAAAAATATGACATAGATCTCTGCTGTTAACTATGTACCAGATAGAAGAAAATAATTAAAATAAAATGTGGCAATTTTAATTCACTGTGTCTTTATTTGCATAAGGTCAGGAAATAAATTACTAAAGAGCAAACATAATGATAATGATATAATAACAACAGATAGAGACTTCCCTTGAAGCAGGGAAAGGACTGACTCTCTCTGCCTATATAGCAGATTCAGAATCTGGTCGAACTACTCAGAATATCAATGTATATGTGGTAAGGGCTATCTTTTCACTGTCTCCAAAGCACTTACTGTTACAAGAAATATTTACGGTAACCCCTCCTCCAATTCCAAGACAGCATGTCTCACCCTTCCTCTTGATCCCAGTCCCTCCCTCTGCCTCAAGAACTTTGGTTCAGCATTCATTGTCTCTCTGGTGCAAAAGATCTTAACTAAGAAACAGTTAGCTTTTCAAGACACCAATAATTCCCTCAAATGGCATGCAAACTTTAGTGAGTACAAGCAATATATATTTTTCTGAAACTGAACAAATTTCATTAGGTAATCAGAGAATCTATGACATACACACACACACAAAATGTTAAGAAGGAGTGTTCTGATGTATGTCTGATTTCACCCTCTCTTCTGGTCCTTTCTTCTCAGCACATTTTATGAAAGTACTTCACAACCCCCCTCTATCTGTCATTCTTTTTCTTCCTACCTTACTGCAAAGCTTCTTGGGAAAGCAATAAGTGCTTACTGCGTTTACGTATTATTTGCAATTCATGCTCAGCCCACTACTTTTTGGCATCTAGTATCACAGCTATTCACTCAAATTGCTCTTGTTAAACCTACATGTGATTTAGGTGACCCAAAGAAGAAAATATTTATGCAGTCTTATCTTACTTGATAACTATATGTGGTGTTCACTACCCACTTCTCCTTAAGACACTCTCTGCTTTGACTTCCAGACATACCAATCTTGTTACCCCCCTACCTTTGCAAGTATCTTCCCTCAACGTATTTTTGCTACTCATGGATTCATCTTTGGCTCCATGCAATACTCCTTATTACAGTCTTTCTGGAAAAACTCCTGTAAGTCCACCCTTTGTTTCAATTACTTTTAATACTGATATCAGCTTATTGAGGCTTAACCCATATTACAAAGGAAGTCCAATGCCTTATGTAAGATTTCTGAAGAATTCTTAGA
The DNA here is from genome assembly GCA_004026765.1 of Micronycteris hirsuta. NCBI lineage: Eukaryota > Metazoa > Chordata > Mammalia > Chiroptera > Phyllostomidae > Micronycteris > Micronycteris hirsuta. The sequence continues at coordinate 11,018 of PVJI01015501.1, forward strand.
GGATTAGGTTTTCATGGGAACTCCCGGCTCTGAGTTCCTGGTCCTGCTGGACTCAATCTCATCTGTATCTCATACTTTTCAATTGCTCCAACCTTACTGCCTTAGATGTAAAACTTAGCTTTTTTTCCCTTTGATTTCTCCCAAAGTAATTCACAAGGGCATGTGTAAGCAGAATTCTTAACTGAATGTATCAGCTAAGTAGTGTGTGTGTGCCAGTGAGGGGAGGGGTGGTATGATTATATCACAGCATTTCTCACTCATCACCTTTCTGCATGGACTCCAGTCCTTCACCATATTCCTCACAACACATGTGTATCCTCAAGATTCTCTCCTTATCTCTGCTTCTCTGTTTCCAGGCCATTTCACTGTATTAGATGATGTAACTTAACTTTTTACCCACGGTGAGTTTTTTAATAGTTTATTTTTATTGTATCTTTCTCCATTGCCATTTATCTCCCTTATACCCTCTTCCACCTCCACTCCCCACTGTAATCACCACACTGTTATCCCTGTCCATGAGTTTCTTTTCTTTTTTGTTTGATTCCTCCACCTCTCAAACCTCTCCCCAGAGCTGTCAGCCTTCTCTCTATGAGTCTGCCTCTATTTTGCTTGTTAGTTCAGCTTGTTCATTAGATTCCACATGTGAGTGAAATCATACACTCACTCTTGAGTTTAATATTGTACATTCAAAGACTCATTACAAAATCCATTTAAAAAGAACTAGAATCTATAGAAAATAATCTAATGGAAATTCTACCAAAGAAAAATAGAAAAACTAGGCTGAGTAGGCTGGATACGACATAAGAGAAGATTAGTAAACTGGAATATAGGTCAACAGAAAATATCCAGACCGAAGCATGAAGACAAAATCAGGAAGAAAAATGCGGACATAGCACACTGTTATAAATAACACATTGAAATGATCCACATATTAAATGGCAAAATCCTAGATAATATAACATATTCGAGGAGCTCAAGATAATTCCTCATCAAACAAGATCAGACTGAGAAATAGCAACCAGAATCACTCAAGAAAGTGCTTTTGTAAGTTCTTATATCACATAGAATAATACTAAATATAAAGCATGTAACTAGCAAATATAATAACTATGGGAAATAATCTTATAAGAATTATTTATAATTAAAGACATACATAGTTTTAATATATATTAATGTCTTATAACCTTATATAGTTACTTCTTGTTATTTCTAGTAGTTAGGTTCCATAAAGTCATCATAAAATTTGAATTAATAAATAGTGAATTATTTCCCCTAAGGGAAACACAGGATCAAATTCTTTCAAGCCTCTGATCATAGCATTTTTATTAACCTTGTTTTATGTGTGTTTACATCTAGAGACGTCTTAATATATATATATTGTTGATTCACTAACATTGAGCTGACAGGCAGCAGCAGTGTAATTCATGCATGAATGAAGCTAATCTAACAGATCTATTTTCTCCACAAGGCACATTTGTAACCTCTTGCATTTTGGAACACTATACAAAACTTCATCATTATACCTGGGGGCCATTTTAAACAGCAAAATCACCATCAAAAAGGACAAAGATGTCAAAAATGTGACACTAAATATACTACCTTGAAAAGGACACTTGTTTCCAGTATGAGAGCTGGAGTAAGAAAGCAGTGTCTCCTTGTTCAACCTCAACTGGGAACTTTGGGTAACTCGGCATTTTTGCCACTCATGTGCATTTCTAAAATTAACTAATGAGTATTTAAATTTTTTTTATTATTGTTCAATTACAGTTCTCCCATTTTTCCCCATTACTCTCCCTTGCCCTATCCAACCTCCACCTCCCACATTCAATCTTCCCTTGCCCCCCCCCATTGTCTTTATCCATGGGTCCTTTATACATGTCCTTTACCTTGACCCTTTCCCTTCTTTCCCCCATTATTCCCCTCCCCCAACCTGTGGCCACTCCAGTTTGTTCTTTATTTCAATGTCTCTTGTTCTATTTTGCTCGCTTGTTTGTTTTGTTGATTATACTCCACTTACAGGGGAGATCATATGGTATTTGTCTTTCATCACCTGGCTTATTTGACTTAGCAAAATGCTCTCCAGTTCCATCCATGCTGTCACAAAGAGTAGGAGCTCCTTCTTTCTTCCTACTGCATAGTATTCCATTGTGTAAATGTAACACAGTTTTTTGATCCACTAATTCACTCATGGGCACTTAGGCTGTTTCCAGATTTTGGCTATTGTAAATAACATTGCTATGAACATTGGGGTGCATAGGTTCTTTTGAATTGGTGATTCAGGAATCCTATTGTATAAACCCAGCAGTGGAATTGCCAGGTCAAAAGGCAGTTCCATTTTTAGTTTTTTGAGGAAATTCTATACTTTTTTCCACAGTGGCTGTACAAATCCAGGTTACAAATACATTTTAGCAAGTATATGAACTCCCAAATACAGAATCTGTGAATAATGTGAATCAAACATGTGTGTGAGTATGCACACACATTTATCATTTATATATAATTTCTCTTTAAATTGTCATGATTTATACTTATTATATATATTGTAATGACACAGGTAAAGATTGACATGTTTTCCTAAACAAAAGAAGAAAATTTAACAAAGGGCAATCCCCCATGTCTTCACCCTAGCACCTCCGATCCCCTAGGCCCTGATTTTTGTTTCTATAAATTTATTATATTTTAACAGACTCTAATCATCTATTTATAACTTACTTGTCTATTCATTCCTTTACTTGTTGTGTTTATTATTCACTTTCTGCTTTCCTATGCTATGCTCCAAATTTCAAAAGGCAGGGGCCTTTGTTTTGTTCACTGATGTCTCCTAAGCAAAGAGTTAGAAAGAAGAAAATAGGTCTATGATGCTTTGCACAGAAAACAGTAAGAATGGAACTGTAAAATAGTCACAAGAGCACTGGAAAAGTAGTTAGAGACTCAGGTTCTAGGCCTCACTTTTCCACTGTAATAAGTCATCTTGGCAATCTCATCACTCTAAACCTTGGTTAAGTCTAGCAAAGAATGTAAGTAATATCCATTCCTGTGCACATTTACCAATTATCATATATTTGCAAACATGGGCATGCAGTCTTAGAACACTCAAAGTAAACACTCCAAGTAAAGTCTTATTATTTTAGCGGGTCTTCAAACATAACTGTATGATGAATGATACTAAATTAGAAATTCTTGGATATTTCTGTTTCAGCTCAATAAAAATACCTGTTTCATATGTCCTTCCCTACTTTATCTTACTTTTGTTTTCAAGAAATATATTATTTAGTTGCCTATTGTGATTCTACACAATTCTACACAAGATTTGAATAATTTTAAATATCATGCTTAAAATGTAGTCAAAATAAAAAAAATAAGCTAACAAATATGTTAACTGAAAAACTCAGGTAAAAAACAAGACATAGAGAACTTATTGATTCACTTTAACTAGTACATTAGATAAATTAGTTTCTTGCAATTAATGAACCAGAAAAACTTAAAACATATATCAGATATATAATCTTCTATAGCACAAATGTGGATGAAACAGGAAGGAAAACTGAAATCCCTTTATGGAATCAGGGACACTGCCCTTTATTTCTTTCTTTTTCTGAAGGGATTGTTTTTCTCATGAGATTTTGGCAGGCCCTTAAAATTCATGTCACTTTTGATTAATTCTTTTTGTACTCTGGTGACAGCTAATGGAATGATTTGAAAGCTATTTGCTTTACAGAAAAGATCCAATATAGCTGCCTTTTGTGCCCATTCTTAAAGCTTTTACTTCTTTTTTTGAAATAATTAGTAAAAGAGAAAAAAGATTGATGTAATTACTAAGAATTATAAACTATATCTGGGTGTCTGACATTAACAGTAGCTGTCATTAAAATTAGATCACTTGTCTCACGTTAAGGAAATGTTACTTTTTACTATTTTGATGATATAATATGAAAAATATCTTGACAGGATAACAATTCTGAAACATAATACAGGTTTTTTAGTATATACTTATTTTTTCATTATTCAGAAATGTATAAGGTGATAACAGTTGTGTCTTCAAGTATATCAGGTTCTTATGATGGGCATTACAAAAATGGATCAAAGCCATCAATTATTTCATAAGAACCAGCAAAGTTCAAGTATTATAAGTCAGTTTTTAAATATGCTAATAGGTAAAATTAAGAGTATAATTTCAATCTTAAGTAATCAACCTATTTGCTTTAAGGGCAAGACTGAGTAAAAGGGTTTAATTTCACAATAATCTGAAGTATATCTTTTTCCCTGTTAAAGTTAATCTGTGTAGTGCAACATGTTCTTCAATGTCTCTCTTGTTTATTGGTGTTATAGTAAATATTATCATAGATAGAATATTTTTTCTGATTATATAGCATTTCCTTATATTATCAATAAATGTATTACCCTTCATCAACCAAAACAATCAGAATATTGTAATTTGCAAATAACAAAAGTACTTAAGAGACAAAGAAAAAATAAATAGCATGAATAATAAAGACCTAAGCCAAAACATTATCAGTGGAAATGCAGACTATTTCTCCAGACATAAAAATATCAACTACCTAAGTTACATCCTGAAAAGACCAAAGATCTTAAATTAATTTAATTAAATATTCTTAGAGTAGAAAGATAATTCATAAGCTGTACAAACAGAAATAGTTTTAATCTGTTGAATATTTACATGGTTTTTAACAGCAAAACTTTTTGTTATTCATATTGTATTTCCATGCTACATAGGGTACATAATTATGGTAACTATGAATACCAACAATGAAAACATTTGAAATTAATGGTACCTACAGTTATCCTTGGAAATTAATGCTTTTCCCAACCCTGAAACAACAAAGTTGATTCTATTAAATGTGATAAATGAAATATAAATTAAAATTTTAATAAGGTACTTGTTAATCCATTTGTTCACAGCTAAGTTGAACTCAGTTAAATTAGCTCTTTATTATAAGCACTAGAGATATGATTTCTTCTAAATCTCAAGGGAAAATAAGTGTTAGAGGACTGTTTGTCCTATATAGATCCATAAATTGTTATTTAAATTATTCACCAGTTTTCTCTGATGTATTTCATTTATAAAATTGATTCTATGTTGCTAAAAATAGTAAAAATCCTGTAACAGTGATCACAACACAAAATACAAAGGCAAAACATATCTACACATGAGCTTTTTGGGATATTTATACCATTACCTCAAACATTTCAGCTCCATGAATTGCAGATAATATGTAGTTTTCAAGTAATTGTAAAATATCTATGGTTTCTGAGATACAGGATTTCTCCTGGAAAGTTTGAGAAATTTTGTTTTTGGTTTTGTTTTTAAACTTCACTGGAGGACAGGTGTATTGATTTTAGAGAAGAGGAAAGGAGGGAGAGAAAGAGAGAGAAATATCTATTGGTTGCCTCTGACAAGCACCCCAGCTTGGACAAAACCCTCAAGCCACTCATTTGCCCAGACTGGGAATCGAGCCCGAGACTTCTGCTTTACAGGACAATGCTCCAACCAACTGAGCCACACTGGCCAGGGTGCATAAATTTCTAATATTTGTTAAATGTTATCTTTAATCTCCAGGTTAGTGTTTCTCAACTTTGGATACCTGCAGAGAGATTATCTAGTTAATGCAGTGTGCCTAGTGTATGTCTAATGTATCTAGTACCAAAATTCAGGTACAATTTTTTAAATAATTTATCATAACTTAAAAACAAAAATTTTAAAAATAATTAATAATTCATAGTAAGAATTCATTCTCCATGCCAGCGAGAGATTTGTTTTTATAGTGTTTCATATAAATTTGAGACTAAACCATTATATTTCAGTAAAGCCTTATTAAAACTCTGATAAATACACAATGGAATTGTATGTAAACCGTAATAAATCTAGCATAAGGCTCCTTACTATTTCATCCAAAAGTAAGTACTTTTATTCCAGGATCCATTATTTTTTAATATTCTCATTTTATACATGAAAAAAAGAGGGGTGGATGATATAACTTGGCTTTTAGTCCATATTTTGTTAGGATTGTAAAAGAAATGAAAAATACTTTTAAGTAACAAGATGCTTCAAGGTGATACTAAATGTGTGCAGAAGAATTTAAGCAAAATGTAGTGGCAAAAAGAAAGAAATCTCTTGTTTCTGACTAAAAACAATAGAGTACAATTAGAAGGCAATTGGCAGATTTACTTTTTTTTACTGTTGTTCAAATACAGTTGTCTCTATCTTCCTGCCACCACTTTCCCTAACCCCACCTACCCTCACCTCCCACCCTCAATCGTACCAACTTTTGGTTTTGACCATAGGTCATTTATACATGTTGCTTGACAACCCTTCCCCTTTTCCCCCCATTATCCCCTCCCACCTCCCCTCTGGTTACTGTCTGTTTGTTCTTAATTTCAATGTCTCTGGTTATATTTTGCTTGCTTGTTTGTTTTGTTGATCATGCTCCACTTACAGGTGAGATCATATGGTATTTTTCTTTCATCACCTGGCTTATTTCACTTAGCAAAATGCTCTCCAGTTCGATCCATGCTGTCACAAAGGGTAGGAGCTCCTTCTTTCTGCTGTGTACTACTCCATTGTGTAAATGTACCAGTTTTTTTATCCATTCATTTACTGATGGGCTCTTAGGTAGCTTCCAGCACTTGGCTATTGTAAATTGTGCTGCTATAGAACACTGAGATGCTTAAGTTCTTTTGAATTGTTGTTTAAGGATTCTTAGAGTATAGTCCCAGAAGTGAAATTGCTAGGTCAAAAGGCAATTCCATCTTTAGTTTTTTGAGGAAATTCCATTTTCCACAGGGCTGTACCAGTCTGTATCACCACCAACAATGTTCCCTTTTCCCCACAACCTCACCAGCACTTACTGTTTATTGATTTGGTTATGATGGCCATTCTGACTGGTGTGAAGTGGTATCTCACTGTGATTTAAATTTTCATCTTTCTGATGGCTAGTGATGCTGAGCACCCTTTCATATGTCTCTGGGCCTTCTGTATGTCCTCCTTGGAGAAGTGTCTGTTCAGGTTCTTTCCCATTTTTTTAATTGGATTTTTTGTCTTCCTGGTGTGGAGTCATGTGAGTTCTTTATATATTTTGGAGGTCAAACTCTTGTCCAAGGTATCATTAGCAAATATATTTTTCCATACAGTTGGGTTCCCTTGTCATTTTGCTGATGTTTTCTTTATCTGTGCAGAAGTTTGTTTTTTTTTTTTTATTTCAATGAAGTCCCATTTGTTTATCCTTTTTTATGTCAGTGAAAATATTGCTGCATGGAATATCTGAGACTTTTTTGCCTATGTTCTCCTCTAGGACTTTTATGGTGTTGTGACTTACATTTAAGTCTTTTATCCACCTTGATTTATTTTTATGCATGGTGTAAGTCAGTGGTCGAGTTTCATTTTTTTGCATGTAGCTGTCCAGCTCTCCCAACACCATTTGTTGAAAAGGACATATTTACTCCATTTTATGCTTCTTCCCCCTTTGTTGAATATTAATTGACCTTAGAGACTTGGGTTTATTTCTGGCCTCTCTGTTCTGTTCCATTGATCTATGTGTCTGTCTTACACAAGTACCAGACTGTTTTGATTACAATGGCCTTGTAATATAGTTTGATGTCAGGAATGGTGATCCCTCCTACTTTGTTCTTCTCAAAATTTCTGTGGCTATTTGGGTCATTTATGGTTTCATGTAAATTTTTGAAATGTTTGTTCTGTATCTGTGAAACATGTCATTGTTATTTTAATAGTGATTGCATTGAATCTATAAATTGCTTTGGGGAGTATGGACATTTTGATGATGTTAATTCTTCTGGTCCATGAACACAGTATATGCTTCCATTCATTTGTGTTTTCCTTAATTTCTTTCTTCAGTTTGTGTAGTTTTCTGAGTACAAGTCTTTTACCTCTTTGGTTAAGTTTATTCCTAGGTACTTTATTTTTCTTGTTCCTATAGCAAATGGGATTTTTTTCCTGATTTCTGTTTCTGATATTTTGTTGTTGGTGTGCAAAAATACCTTTGATTTCTGAATACTGACTTTGTATCCCACTGCTTTGCCAAATTCACTTATTAGGTGGTGTAGTCCCTTGGTGGAGTCTATAGGGTTTTCTATGTACACTATCATGTCATCTTTGAACAATGACAGTTTTACTTCCTCCTTTTCAATTTGGATGCCTTAAATCTAGATGAACTTCAATGAAAAAGTCAAATGGCTTTGTCTAGATTCTGGAATCCTACAGTTATAAATGCCAAGTACATATAAAATCAATGACACAAAAATATGTGGTCTTGCTCAGGCTGGAGTCATATCAAAAACACATTTCTTCAGAAGTTAGCTGAAATGATGAAAATAGTTTCCAAATAAGTATGTAAAGAGAGGCTATGATGGGAGATTAATGAAAGTGGAAAAGGAATGAGTGTGTTAGAAAGTATTCAGAGATTCATGCACAAGAAAAGGATAAGGGGTTCAAAAGTAATACTTATAATTTCCAATCATAACTAAATACACTGAGAGTTTCAGTTATCTGGAATTATAATACTTATTAAGAAAAGCTAATAGATCATTCTCATAGATTTTCTTAATATGTAGAGATATAAAATTTAAAATTCAAAGTTACTAATGACATGGTATGTCCTAAAATAACAAAACTAAGCAAAAGAAGCAAGATGAAACAAAATAGCATGTGAAGTGGGGAAAGAGAGTACCATATTTTGAAGATGGTATTATTTTGAATTTTTATTAACAATCTTGGTAGTGGAAACAGAGTGGCAAGATTATAATAAGGGATAACAGAAAGGGAGATACCAGTGCAGCCTCATTTTCTGTGGCCAAATTGATGCAATGTAATGGTGGATCCCTGATAACTTGACAAAATTTCTAGACAAGATGAAAAATGCAGCTAAAATATAGTGATATGGAAGTTTCAACTTCTTAGTCATCAGGAAAGCAATTGAAAACTTTCCTTGCCTTGCTAAGAATTTCATATGCCCAAAGATAAAGAAAATAGGTATGACAGGTGGGCTGAAAGGTACTCTTGGGGAAATATTTCTTACCAAGGAGGGTGACAGGTAGGATTGGGCATTAAAGTGGAGGAACAGAAACCTGGGGAGAAGGTTACCATGTCCTCTTAGAAAAGAGTTTGAGTGGAGTGAGATGTGAAGCTGTTTCTAATGTCATTGAAGGCAAAACTTTCTTTTTTTCAATTCAAATGTCATGTCTTTTCTTGTTTTAGTATCTCTCAAAAGTGATAGTTGGAAAAGAATGCTTTTCATAGATGTCCCATAGTGAGTAGGTGGGAAGAAGGGGAAAAAAGGAAGCTATAATAATTGTATTTATCCAAAACAAATGCAAAACCAACAAGAAAAATTTTAATGAGAAAACAACAAAGATGTTAAAATAACAGGTATAAAACACTCAAAAAATAGCTGATCATTTTTTTCAATAAACTGACATAAAACTTTTTAGTAGTTAAAACATTTCTTGGTCTATGTTAGACTTAGTAAGAAGTTGATTAACAAAAATAAACTAAGACACTTCAAAGTAAATGTAACTAAGCACCATATGAATGTTTGAAACATTCATATGATTCTGAAATAGCATGTCCTACCTGATTTCTCTATGCTCAGACTATCAAAGCAATTATTTATTTTTGGTCCAATATACTTTAATAATGAAATATAAGCTCCACATTCTCAAATTCTCATCCTTATCCTCTTCACTTTTATTGCAAGCGCATTGCTTTCCTTGTCTTTTTAATGCCCTGAGATGAGAAGGCCAATAATTAAGAATTGTGCCAAAATACCTCATGATATTTAAAAAGTATTCCAATAGTTACCATGAAAACCATGCTCTGATAGGGTTAATGAATAACAAAACATTGAAATTATATGCCTGTTACTAAATAGAAAATTTTTCATAAATAATATACATTTAAATACTTATAAGAAAAACAATATTTTCAAGTTTTGTTAGGGTCTGATATAGAGAACTAATGAAATAAGAACTATTTATGAATATTTATTTTTCATCAGTAGGGTGTCCATTTGAGAAATATGTACATAAACCCAGGCCCTGGGTCTAGATTAGAGACTGAATTCTTTCTGTTCAAACCACTGGGATGTGCTATTGTAATATATTCAGTGCCAAGAGATACATTACTGAGCAAATGATAGAATCTATCATATACAGAAAAATTGACTTCCCATCAACTACATAATATGAAAAGAAAAATGGAAATGAGAAGCAGTGTCAAAATGTGAAATAGTATAAAATATATTCATCATTCACATGTGAAAAAGAAAGAGTATCACCTGCCCATTGCAGGCACTTAAAGGTAAATGAACAATGAGAAGAAGGGAGTTAGTGGTTCCAGTGTGGATGACATTAACATCTACTTTGTGCTATAGTTATTGGCTATTTTTTAACTTTAATAACCCCCACCAAAAAGGTTTTAATGAGGCTACAAGGTGTAGAGAAGTCTTGGCCAAAAAACAATAATTATAATACAGCATAGGTCAAAAAGTCACAGGCTATTATATCTCAAATTACTATTCATTCAACCCTGGTTAAATCTAGTATTACAACTAAAGAGAAGAATATAAGCATTTATAAATATTTATGTATTTTGTACTGACAGCTCTGACATTTTTTGAAGACCCAAAATAAAAAATCTTAAGAATGCTTTTACAGAAATGGAAACATATATGTAGTCTTTATTCAGCTAGTCACAGTGGAATATAAAATTAATGTTATTAATTATTAACCATCTACATACCAAAGCCAATAAAATCACGAGGAGCAAAACCAATGAATGCTTCAAGAGAACTCATCTACATCCTTAAGGTTATGTGAAATGTTTTCAAGAAAAATAATTGAAATTTGGAGAATTACTTTTTAATCTGATCTTTGTGTATGCATTTAAAAACATAAACATGACACATTTAAAATTTTAATATATAATTTGCATGGCACCCAAGGTTAAAGAACTTCTATAGGGCAGAGGCCACCTTCACTTTGTGGTTTCGCTACTCACAGTCCTACGCAGATGGAGAAAATAGTTCTCTGTCCTAAATAGCAGATACCACATTATCACATAAATTTTCATTGTTAAACTTTTAATGTTTCGCTTCTTAAACATCCTACTTTATTTTATTTAAATGCATCCAGATTACATGTAAAAGCTGCCCAACTTCTAAAACTTACAAAAAAAACACAGCAAAAGGAAGGATGGAGAATTTGGGATTATTTACCTAACTTCAGTCCACAGAAACTGAATCTAATAATTTTAAAATTATACTGGACAATTTCTGGAGAGGAGTAACTAACAGTAAACACAACACACATTCTCTTCTATACAAAGACCTCCCCTAAGAAAGCAGCAGTGGGGGAAAGCTGCGCTTCCTCTCAAATATGTCTGATCCATTGGCAGAAATTTCAAAAAGGTTGATTTTCCCCCAAGACAAGAATAATGTTTTAATGATTTTAAATATCTCGTTATTTATTTGCTCGAGATCAGTTGTATTCTTTTCACTGAGGTATCACTAAAAGACATGACAGCAACCTGGCAGGGTTGCTTTAGAAACCGGTTCTTTGTTAACAGTGAGGTGGAGCAGACCACTCTGTTACCCCTCAAAATTCTGAACCCTGTGGATTAAAAATAGCACCCATATAAAAACTGCTGTCTTACTGGTTTTTCCTTCTCTTCCTCCTTTGAATTTAGTAAAATGAGAAAAGTAGGAATCTTTGAAACCTCAGAAGAGTTTGTAAATGATTAAGATATATATTTAAAAATCGAAGAAAAAAACAGTACTGGCCAGGGTGTGAGGAAATTGAAATTTTCATGTAATATTGATGACATAGTAAATTATTTTAAACATTCTGCAGGATCCTGGGACTGTATGTGAGCATTTTTTGGGCCCAACAATCACATTCCCAGGAATTCTCATCTAAACAGACCCCACACATGGTCATCTCAAAGTTACACATTAGAGAATGTTCATGTTAGTCTAACTTACGAGGGTTATGAATTTTAAACAACTTAATATTACCTGGTAATTAAACAAATTATGCTATATTAAATAAATTATAATATACAGCGCAGCAGGTATTCATTAAAATTAATGATGTAAAACAAAAAAAGATGAGAACGTCCATTAAAACAAAAGCTTCCTGTGGTCAAATACACATCCATAAGCACACACCCAAAGACACACATTGGGCTCACAGATAAATAAGGATGCTAATTTTTATGTTTTCCCTTATACTTCTCTGAATAGGTAACTTTGTTAAGAGGGAATGTATTATTTTTAATAAATAATTTTTGAATTAAGTTTATGAATTATTTTAAAATTCCATGACAGTTTATTTTATGGAGAAAAGATTTAGGGAAAAAAGAGTAAATAAAAAAGCTTTTATTGATATAGTGAAAAATAGGCACACAGGAAGACCAACATACAAAAATAAATTCCACTCATAATAGCATAGATACACAAGATGAATCAGATAAAGCCCCTGCCTGCATGAAGCTTTTGTGCAGGTGGTCGACATTTTAAATATTTTATTTATTTATTTTCAGAGAGAGGAGAAGGGAGGGAGAAAGAGCAATGTATGGTTGCCTCTCACATGGCCCTCACTGGGGACCTGGCCTGCAACCCAGGCATGTTTCCCGACTGGGAATCGAACCGGGACCCTCTGGTTCCCAACCCACGCTCAATCCACTGAGCTACACCAGCTGGGGCAGGTGGTCGACATTTTAAAAATATTTCAGATAATGTTGCAATGTATTTCTTTTACAAGCAATTCTGTATACTTGAACAAGTGTTCTGTTCAATGATTTTCTAGAATTGATGTCTTATAGGGCATGCATTTTTAAAAATTGTAATCAATGCAGCTAACTGCCCTATGAAAATATTTTAGCAGCAACAATCCTGCTCACAGTCTGAGAGTACTGATGATTTTAACAATAGAAAGCTGAGCATGTAATTCCATTTAAATATAATGATTTGTGTTTTTTTACTTTTTTATTGTTGTTCAGTTATAGTTGTCCCACCTTCTTCCCCATTTCTCTCTCCTGCCCCATCACCCCAGCTCCCACAGTCAATCATCCCCCTCCCCCACCATTACCCATGCCCATGAGTCCTCTATTCATGATCCCTGGTTTGCCCCTTTCCTTTCTTTCCCCAACTATCCCCTTTCCCCTTCCTCTGATCACTGCCACTTTGTTCTTTATTTCCATGTCTCTGGTTCTATTTTGCTCATTTGTTTGTTTTGTTGATTAAGTTTTACCTATACGTGAGATCATATGGTATTTATCCCTCACCGCCTGGCTTATTTCACTTAGCATAATACACTCCAATTCCATCCATGCTGTCGTGAAGGGTAAGAGTTCCTTCTTTCTTTCTGCTGCATAGTATTCCACTGGGTAAATGTGCCATAGTTTTTTGATCCACTCATTTACTGATGGGCACCTAGACTGTTTCCAGCACTTGGCTATTATAAATTATGCTGCTATGAACATTGTGGGGCATAGGTTCTTTTGAATAGGTGATTCAGGATTCTCAGGGTATAATCCAAGCAGTGGGATCACTGGATCAAAAGGCAGTTCCATCTAATGATTTTTATTTTTTAATTATAGTTTATTGATTATGCTATTGCAGTTGTCTTAAATTTAATGATTTGTAAATAGTTCAAATTTTGGAGTAAAATCAATATAAAGGGAATGATATATCTTCTTGATTATAAGAGAGAAATTTAAAAAAAACTGAACTATAGCTATTGTTCAAATAAGAAAGTCCAAGAAGTAAAGATCTTTTTTGTTGAAAGCTAGAAATAATTCTATTTGCTTCTGAATTTTCCAGTAAACATTCCTCATGTATAAAAGGAGAAAGGTTGAGTCATATTTCTTTTCAAAACTGAATCAAGTTAAAAAACTAAATCAGATCTTTAAAAGAAAACTGCCCACCAAAAAGGAAATTGCTTTCCCTCACTTGAAAATATAGCAGTATGTTACCTCATTAAAATGCCAATAGGTAAGGTATATGTGCTTGGTAAAGAAGAAATAAAAGCTCTTGTCAACCCTGAGGTTAGTGGGCTTTGTAAAGTGACGTAGTCTAGAAATAGAGGATTATTTAGTGCCCTGAAAGGTAAAAGGAAGGCCATCAAAAATAAAACCTCCCTGTTAAGCATGAATCAAATTCCCAATTTAACATACACATTCACAATCAAGCAAGTTTCAGAACGTGCAAGAAAAAAAATCAAAGTCTACTACAGAAAAATCTGTAAACACTTACTGAAACATCAAGTATATGACACATAATATTACTTAAGTCCCTGAAGATTTGGTTTAATACATTTTCTTATATTAGTGCTTGTAAATATAGAAGCAAGTAATGTGTTTTTATATTGCCTTTGGAATTATTCCCAATTACTACACAGCAATTTTTGTGTTCTACAAACTATCCTTTAAAAAACTTACTTTGCAATTATTATTCCAAAAATTATTCTTGCAAGATTTTTTGAAATATGAAAAAAGTTGAAATAATTTGTATCGATTGTCCACAGAATTAACTGCATTATAACCATCCAAGAAGCAGACTTCCTCCACCACCTATTCCAACTGGTGTCTATGTAAGTATAAGAGGATGTTAACACAGAGCACAAAAAATAACCTAACAATCCTGCCATTTTTGTACCAAAAGAAACTGATGTGAATAGTTCAAGAAGTTCCATGTTGCCACTATCTGTTAAAGTGTCAGTCATGCTACAATTTCCCTAGTATGTTACTCCATCTTCCAAATACTGTTTTCTTTTAAATCCAAGAATTATTTCTCTCCTCCAGAAAAGAACGGTGGAAATAATGTAAAGGCTTAAATTTTATGTGAAATTCCCCTTCTATGAACTTGTGTACAAGGTATAAATATTTGTTGTGTGCTGGTTTCCTCATCACACAGTATGGTCCCTACGTGAACTAGCTATCTCTCTGAACAGATTGTGGAGACAAACTGATACACCTTACATAAATGAATGCTATTTGAAACAAAAATGTAACTATATATATAAAACCATATATATGTATGTATGATATGTATATGTACATATATATACACATACATACACACATACACATAAAATACTATATATGGCTTATTTGACTAGTACACATCTATACTACAGCGCTCCAGCTGGACTATGGAATGTTTTTTCCAGTTCATAAAATGAATTGGTCCTTGAGTGAAGTCAAGTGGCCTGTTTTCTTATATGAGTTCATTACTTACACAGCAGAGAAACAGTACACACTGCACACTCTTCCTTTCACCAATGTTTTTTACAGGCAAACACACATACATGCACACCTGTATTTACCTACCAAAATGCTCCTAGAAAATTGGTAAAATTTGTGAAGACATGGAATTCCACCTATCACTCAAAATACAACAAAGAAAAGGCCTAAGGGGCATCTACCCTCAACTATGATGGAATAACTGATACTGCACTAGGCATCCCATCCATGTCTAAAGGTTTGGAGAAAGAGAGAGAGAGAGAGAGATTGAAATTGTATATCTAAAGGTAAAGGCTAAAAATCTATAACATTTCTTTTTAAAAAATGTAAGGAAAATTGTTTGCCATCTTGGAGCAGGTGAAGACTCTCAAGATACTAATCAATCCAAACACCAATCCAAAGAACCTATGCACCCCAATGTTCACAGCAGCACAGTTTACAATAGCCAAGTTGTAGAAGCAACCTAAGTGTCCATCAGTAAATGAGTGGATCAAAAAACTGTGGTACATTTACACAGTGGAATACTATGCAGCAGAAAGAAGGAGCTCCTATCTTTTGCAACAGCATGGATGGAACTGGAGAGCATTATGCTAAGTGAAATAAGACAGTCAGTGAAAGACAAATACCATATGATCTCGCCTATAAGTGAAACCTAATAAACAAAAAAAAAAACAAGCAAGCAACATATAAACAGAGACATTGAAATTAAGAACAATCAGACACAGTAACCAGAGGGGAGATAGGAGCAGGTAAGGGGGAGAAAGGGTGAAGTGTTTACAGGAACAATTATAAAAGACACATGGACACAACCAAGGAGGGGGTGGAATTAGGGGAGGGAGGTGGGTTGACTGGGGTTGCGGGGAGAGGAGGGGGGAAAGGCAGAAAACTTTACTTGAACAACAATAAAATTTTTAAAAATGAGAAAAAAGATACTAACCATAAAAGAAAAAAATCAATATATTGGAATTTAAAAAAATTAAAAGCTTTGCTCTTTGAAAATCTTCATTAATAACATTTAAAAGCACGGCATAGATTGGTATAAAATATTCAAAATACATATATCTGACAAAAGACTTATGTCTCAAACATACGTCATTCCTACAACTCCAAAACAGGAAGACAAAACACTTAGCTTAAAAGAAAAAATGGGGCAAGGAATTTTACAGTCACTTCATCCAAGATGGTATATGAATAGCCAATAAGCACATGAAAAGAGGCTAAATATTTTAACTATAAGTAAAAGTTTATTAAGTCCCAAATGAGGTCTCAATACACATACACTAAAATGACCAAAGTTAAAATACTGCCATGCAAAGCCCTGGTAAGAATAAGGAGACTTCCAGCCAAAATGGGGGCGTAGGTGGACACACCGTGCCTCCTCGCACAACCAAAGGAGGAATAAAAATTTAAAAAGCAAAATAAACAACCGGAATGGATGAGAATTGAACTGAGTGGAAGTCCAACAGCCAAGAAGTTAGAGAGGACATGTTCGTCCAGACCAGTAAGTGGGGCGGAGCCAGACAAAGAGTTCTGCACTGTGGGCTTGCCAGACCAAAAAGCAGCCCAAAAAGCGGCCAGTGCACCTGGAGAAGCCAGAGGGAAACAGTGGGGCCAAGATTGGTGGACTGGGTGGTCCCTCACTTGTGTGTGCTGATAAACCAGGAGAAGGAGCTAGGGAGCGGAGCAGAGAACACCTGTGGGGATTGAGGTGGCAGCAGAAGCAACTCTCAGCTACACAGGAAAGTGCATTGGGAGAGAGGTGACTGGGAGCTGGGAAGAGCCGAGCAAGCGCCATTGTTCCCTCCAAGGCCACGCCCTCTCAGACAGCATCAAAACACAGCGTCAGCAGAGGTTGCCTGCTCTAGTGAACACCTAAGGCTCCACCCCTTAAAGTAACAGGATCACTGAGGAAAAAAAAAATGGCCCAAATGAAAAAACAGAACCTCCAGAAAAATTACAACTAAGGGATGAAGAGATAGCCAACCTAAGGGATGGAGAGATAGCAACCTATCAGATGCACAGTTCAAAACACTGGTAATCGGGATGCTCACAAAATTGGAAGAAAGTTGGTCGCAAATAGATGAACAAATGAAGGATGTGCTAAAGAAAATGAGGGGAAATGTGCAGGGAACCAATAGGGAAGAGAATGAAACTGGGACTCAAATCAACAGTGTAGACCAGAAGGAAGAAAGAAGAATTCAAAAAAATGAGGAGAGGCTTAGGAACCTCCTGGACATCTGTAAACATCCCAACATCTGGGACATAGGGATGCCAGAAGGAGAAGAGGAAGACCAAAGGATTGAACATTTATTTGAACAAATAATGAGAGAGAACTTCCCCAATCTGGCAAAGGAAATAGACTTTCAGGAAGTCCAGGAAGCTCAGAGAGTCCCAAAGAAGTTGGACCTAAAGAGGAATACACCAAGACACATCACAATTACATTACCCAAGATTAAAAATAAGGAGAGAATCTTACAAGCAGCAAGAGAAAAGGAGACAGTTACCTACAAAGGAATTCCCATAAGACTATTAGCTGATTTCTCAAAAGAGACCTTGCAGGCAAGAAGGGGCTGGAAAGAAGTATACCAAGTCATGAAAGGCAAGGACCTACATCCAAGAATACTCTAGCCAGCAAAACTTTCACTTAGAATGGAGGACAGATAAAGAGCTTCTCAGATGAGGTCAAGTTCAAGGAGTTCATAATCACCCAGCCTATATTACATGAAATGTTAAAGAGATTTATATAAGGTATGGAGAGGTATCAACAGGGGAGTGGAAGGAGGAAAGAGGAGGAAAAAGTACAGAGAATAAGTAGCATAAACGGTAGGGAGAAAACAGACAAGGGGAGGTTAAGAATGGTATAGGAAATGCAGAAGCCAAAGAAGTTATGTGTATGACCCATGGAAAAAACTAAAGGGCGGGGAATGGGGGTGGTGTGGGGTGGAGGGGAATAAAGGGGGGGAAATGGGACAACTGTAATAGCATAATCAATAAAACATATTAAAAAAAAAAAGAATAAGGAGCAGCCAGAACTCTCATCTATAGCTGCTGGAAACACAAAATGACACAATCATTTGGAGAAATGTATGTTTCCCATATGACCCAGAAACTCCACTCCTATGCATTACAGAAAATAAATTAATAGAAATATCCACAAATATTTGTACACAAATATTGTTGGTACTCATCCATAAAAGCCAAATATTAATACAACCAAAATGTCCATAGGAGGTAAATGGATAAACAAATTGTGGTATATTCATACAATAGAACACTATTCAGTCATTGAAAGACTACTACTGATTCAAGCACCAACATTGGTGCATTTCAAAAATACTCTGCTAGGCAAAAAAAGCCAGATACAAGAGAGTACGTATTTTATGATTCCATTTATATGAAATTTTAAGGCAAGAAAAACTCATCTATAGTGACAGGAATCAGTGGTTGTTTAGAATGGAAGCGGAGGCTGGGAACTAACTGCAAAGTGTCACAAGGGAATGTTTTAGGGAGATAGAAATGTTCAGTACCTGGACTGTGATGTTTACAATGCTGTGTACATGCTATGTGTATGTTTGTTAAAAAACACATCAGCCCGGCTGGCGTGGCTCAGTGGATTGGGAGCGGGCTGGGGGCCAGAGGGTCCCGGTTCGATTCCCAGTCGGGGCACATGCCTGGGTTGCGGGCCAGGCCCCCGGTGAGGGCCATGTGAGAGGCAACCATGCATTGCTCTTTCTCCCTCCCTTCTCCTCTCTCTATAAATAAATAAATAAAATATTAAAAAAAAACACATCAAGCTGTCCACTTAAATTGGGCATATTTAGGTATGCAAATTATGCCTTAATAAAGTTGATTTTAAAAGTCAGCCAAGGAAAGCGAATAGGGAAAAGAATGGGAATGGTTCTTTTTAAAGTTATAGATTCCACGTTTATTATTAGTATACAACTCTGTGAGCTAATTCTTTTCTTGCTCCTGATGAGACCTGAAGCAAGTACTATAGCTTTTGATCTTCGATAATTAATAGTCTTCTCATTTTATTCATATTAAGGGTCTCATTTTGCTATTTAAAATGTGCAATGCAGTGTAATAATCAGAAATCTGAACTGTTGACAATTGACTTCTCTCATCTAGGTTAGTGCTGCCATAGATTGGAAAGTTTGCAGAGGAACAAGTCTTCAGTCCCAAGCCACAGTATCCAGTCCATCCAAGGTAAGGCCCAGAGAGATAAGGACAAGGGTAAGTGAACCCCTAGCCCGGGGCTTATGTGGCTGGTTGGAACTGTCATCATTTATCATCAATTTACTTTGAGATTCATATGCTCAATATTGACTCTTTTTTTTTTTTTTTTGGAATGTTTAGTGGGTTTCTCAAAGACTATTCCATTAGATATCTCCAGTTGCAATAGCTCCAGAAAATTACTGTCCTCTTTCTGTCCTCTTTCAAGCAACCTATACTTCAAATCTCAGTCCCTGGGTCTTCTCGTAGTCTGTTCTCCAGCTCCTGGCTTCACTCCCACTGGTGGCCTTTGTGGATGAAATCCTTTCCAAGGACTCCCTGAATGTCTCTCTCTCTCTCTCTCTCTCTCTCTCTCTCTCTCTCTCTCTGGGGTCTACTTGTGTGTGTGTTACATGCTGTTGAGTCATCTCAGTCTCCTGGCTATGAATGTGTGATATCCACAATGTCCTGTCCTCAAGAACTCTGCTCAGCTCCTGTAGACTCAGCTTATGGCTTCTTCATGGAGTCAATCCATCTCATATTTGGCCATCTTTTCCTCTTTTTCCCAGCATTATTGTTTTTTCCAAAGAACCTAGCTTTGTCATGATGTACCCAAAGTAGGACAGCTTCAGTTTTGTCATTTTTCCCTACAGGATTGTTTCAGGCTTAATTTGCTCTAGAACCCACTTTTTTATCTTTCTGGAGGTCCAGGGTATCTGTAGAGTTTTCCTTCAACACCATATTAAAATAAATCAATTGTTTTCCTATCAGGTATCCTCACTGTCCAACTTCCACATCACTGCATAATAATTATAATTGGGAAGATAAGGGTGTGGATGGTCTTAGCCTTGGTCTCTGATGACACATCTTTGCTCTTGGTGATTTTTCCTAATTCTTCCATTGCTACTCTTTTGAGTCTCAATCTTGTCTTCATTTCTTGGCAACAGTCTGCATTTGAATTGATGAAAGAACTAAGGTAAACAAAATCTTTAACAATTTCAATGTCTTCATTGTTTATGTTAAAGTTGTGTGTTTTTTCCAGAGTCAGATTTTGTCTTTTTGATGTTCAAATGCAGTCCAGCTTTGTCACTTTCTTCTTTCACTTTCAACGGAAGTCATTTCACATTGTTGCTACTTTCTGGTAGTAAGAAGGTGTCATCTGCATATATTAAGTTATTGATATTTATTCCACCAATTTCCATTCCTCCTTCCTCTGAGTACAGTAATCTGTGTGCAGAATATATCATATGGAAACTTGGGTCCACTTGACTCACAGGAAAAAACTTATACATACTTTCTTCAGCTATTGAGCTGCAGTTTTCTTGCAAAGCTTTCTTTTGTTCTCTTTGTCTTTGCTACAAAATAGGTGTTCTAACCTACAGTTCCTTGCCTTTAGGATTCTCTTGTTGAGAAACAGATACTAGTTCCCTAAACTTCAGGAATGCAAGTAAGCGTTGAAGTTTTACTCACTGGCTACAGGTAAGAGTAAAATCAACCTACTCCCCTTCCCTCCTGAAGTTATCTTCAGTCAATCCTTGAACCCATCCAATAGATAAGAAATGGGTGATCACTAACATTAGCAGAACTGCTTCCCAAATTCTTCGCTTGTCCTTATGGAGATAAGGTTTGTTTGCAAGGATAATGTGGTTCTTAACCTCTACAGCCAAGCTAATGCTAAGACAATGAGTTTCAGACAGCATAAACACACACAATAAAATTACTTTTTTTAATTTCAGAAAGAGGGGAAGGGAGGGAGAAAGAGAGGGAGAGAAACATCTATGTGAGAGAGAAACATCAATTGGCTGCCTTCTGTATGTATCCTGACTGGGGACAGAATCTGCAACCCAGGCATCTGCCCTGACCAGAAATCAAACTGGCGGTCTTTCAGTTTGCAGGACGATGCCCATCCAACTGAGCCACACTGGCTGGGGCACAAAATTATCTTCAATATTCAGTTACACTATTTAAAAAAGTAAAAAGTAATTAAGTGTCATAAAAAAGTATAATTTAAGTACAAGGGGAAATGAATAAAGAAAAAGAAGTAATCATGTCTTTTTAAACTTTTCCATATATTATATTGTTGCCATTCCCATGTTTCAGACATGTGAATGAGATATAACTTTTGGTATTAAGCTAAAATATGGATTCTTGGCTCCCATTATTTCTGGTTTTGCCTTCAGAAACTGCATTAAACAACTTGACATTTCAACCTTAACAGAGCCTTTCAAAATATGTATCCTATTTCTACATAGTGTTTCTCTTTTTGAGCTAAATACCGTCCCCAACGCCTTTAGTCACTTCCCAAAAATATGGTGTTGACCTACCTCAACATACTGTGTACTCACCCCTAAGTTTATCATAGTCTATCAATGTTTCTAAAAGTAATGTGCCTGAAACTGGAAAAGTGTTTAACCTGACAGAATTGTTCTAAATAGTATATTTTTTAAAATGCAATAAAAATTATGCTATCACTTTTTATCAGATATATTGTATAGTTGTTGAGCTCTCTGATTACAAAATTCCTTTAATTTATTTTATAAAGTTCTGTTGATGAAGAAAAAATTCCAAAAATACTAATTCTATTCAACAATGATAATATTAAAATAAGCAATATTAAATGTCCACGTGACTTTGAGTTTTGCATTTTCATTACAGAGTTTTGAGCTGGTAAAACATAGACTAAGACCTCCTATGTAAACTTTAAAATAAGAAATTAAGGAAGGATGGTTGTTAAACCTGTTGGCCTCTGCCTACATGCACACTCCAGCACCCAATGCACCCAATCCTGGACCACTATGTACTCTTTCAGAAAAGAGATATCAACATTTCAAAAAAATAATGATTTTTAAGATGAAATCTGGATCTGAAATAGGATATAAAACTGGCGTGAGACTAAAATACAACAGCACATTTATCTGTTACATCAAACCACATTATATGCAAATTAACATAGACAATGAAAACATGAAATCCCTAAAACACTTCCTTCAAAGAACTTACATCATTATGAGAAAAAAGACTATATTCATCTAAAACGGTGTATATTAATATGTTCTGTTTACAATTTTGCTAATGAATAAAAGGACACCTTTAGAGGTCAAGAAAGAAAAATGACTGTTAAGAAACACCATAACAACTATACTTGAACAACAATAGAAAAGTTAAAAATAATAAAAAATAAAAATAATAAAAAGAAATACCATGAAAGGCATAGGATTTTGTTTGATTAAAGAATGAGTAAAATTCAGATCAATGATGCTGATGAGTGCTAACATCCCAGGTAAAGCAAATCTTGTGTGCAAAGGTCAAGAGAATAATACACAGGCATACTCAGGCATTACAAATAAATTATTGTGATTGGAAAAACATAGTAGTGAAAGGTATGTGAGAAAAGATGGGATAGGGCCAGAATATAGATATTTCAAGTGAGAAATAAGAAGTATGGATTCCAACCCCCTGGACAGATAGTCATTGGTGATGTTAATTCAGACAGCGACATGCATATAAAAAAGTGCTTTGCAAGAGTAATCTAATAATGTTTTGGAGAAGTGAATGGAACAGATTAGAGAACACTGGCTTCAGTTGGTGAATTATACCTAATAGTTAATGAATGAGGTAAAATAAGTAAAGATTGTTAAGAAATGTCATCTTTAAGAGACATTATAAAAGCAATCTAGTTAACAGTCTTTGTAGAACAAGAAAGAGAACATCTTAAAGATATTTTTTTAAAAAACTGATATCATTGCCTATGACATAAGGAAATAGGAGGTGGCTAAAGTCTGTTAATTTGAGGGGGCAGTGAAACACCCAGGAAATGTTTCACTAGCAGTTTTAAATGGGGGCAGAAGCTCAAGAGAGCAAAGCTGATATGGATTCAGTTGTAAAGAGACAACTGAAGCTGCAAGCTGTCATGATATGATGGAGGAAAATAAATAAAAAGTGAAATGGGAAGTAGAGATAATGGAGACAGCAGAGCACCCAAAAGAAGGAATAAAATGAGAAAAAATGTATTGCCTTAAACCCTGTGGAGCCGGGGCATAAGGGTTCTGAAAGGGCCAGGCCTAGAGACCAAGCCAGAAGTCAACTACAGTAAGTCCTCACTTAACTTTGTCAATAGGTTCTACAACTTCAGGGCAAAGGACATTGCTCATAGAAATGTTTTTTGACTTAAAAAAAATTAGTATATTTTATTGATTATGCTATTACAGTTGTCCTATTCATTGTTCTCCCCTTTACCCTTCTCTACCCAGTTACCCCCATTCCCTCCAGCATCCCCCTCCTCTTAGTTCGTGTCCATGGGTCATACATATAAGTCCTTTGCCTTCTCCATTGCCTATACTATTCTTAACCTCCCCCCCGTCTATTTTGTACCTACAAATTATGCTTTATATTCCCTATACCTTTCCCCCCATTCTTCCCCTTACCCCTCCCACTGACATCAGTAATATTTTATCAGCAATATCTCCCCAGGCAAGGGGAAACTATAGTGCAATGTTGGTGGGAATGCAGACTGGTACAGCCACTGTGGAAAACATTATGGAATTTCCTCAGATAACTAAAAATGGAATTGCCTCTTGACCTGACATTTAAGGTATAATCTCAGAGCCATTAAGGAATGATGCTGAGATTATACCTTAAGAATCCTGAAACACCAATTCAAAAGAATCTATTCACCCCAATGTTCATAACAGCATAACAGCACAATTTACACCAGCGAAGTGCTGGAAGCAACCTAAGTGCCCATTAGTAAATGAATGGATCAAAAAAGAATGGTACAGGAGGAGGGGAAGATGGCGGTAAGATAGGAGGAACAGAGTTTATGTCCTCCTACCCACTGGTTGATTTTCTGAGGAACGGGGCGAAAACCCAGCAGTATTCCAACACATATGATGATTGATGCCCAAGATTACAGGGGAATTTGAACATTCATATGGTAAGCAGAGTGCATTGGAAGGAAAGGGTCCCCATCGGGACAAGCCTAGGGAGCTGGGTGGGGCTTCGGTACCAGACCCGACAGCCGCCCAGATCGGACGCAAGATTCTTGGGGAGGGAGCCAGATTAGGATTTGTGAGTAGTCAGATGCTTGTTTTGTCTGGTGGGCGTAAATAGGAAGAATTTTTCAGAGGAAAAACAGGAAAAAAAGTGGTGCTACATAAATATTTGGAGAGGCCCCGCCCCCAACAGTCCCGAGGTCAAGTGTGCAACCCGGGATCAGAGGCCCAGGGAACTCGGCCTGTATCACGGAGGGAGAGCAAGGTCGGCCCTTGGCCCGAGGAGGCTGGCGCTTCCACCAAGGGGAATTGGAGTCTGTTTGAATCCGGGGTCCGAGGCCTTTCCCACCCCATACCAGAAGTATTGGAAACAGCTTGCAGTCAGCGAATCTCTGGCCGAGTGCGGCCTGGGACACTGAACAAGGGAAACCGGGGAGCGTGTGCACCCAGCGACCCGTGGACCATTCGTACACAGTTCAAAAATACTAGGGACAGTGCACAACTGGGCCTCTTGGACGCATAATCCAGGGACAAAGAACTGAGCGAACACAGGCGCACAGCTCAAAAATACCAGAGAGAGTGCGCGACCAGACCTTTCGGCTGGGGCTTGCTGGCGCACAGCCCAGGGGCAAAGATAAAAGAGTTCACAGGTGCGCTGAGCTCGCACCGACAGCTGGGGACAAAGCCTTAGCCATCCAGCCCAGGAGCGTGCAGGCACATACAGGGGCACGCAGCCCGGCAAGACCAAGCAGCTTTGTGGGAATAGGGCAGAAGCACCCCGTTGAGGGGAGCGGCAGTCCGGAGCTACAGACCGCACAAATTCTTGACTCAGAGCGGGGGCCAAACTATCCAGAAAGGGCATGGAGAGAACCTGTTAGTTAGACCAGCAGAGAAAAAATAGGCAGAGGGAGATTTGCCACTATCAGGTGCACATCAAGACAGTTTGGGCCCAGAAGCACACTCAGGAACTGGGCTGGTGGCTGGACAACAGTGAAGAATGCACCTCAGGAAAGAAGAAAAGCAAAACTGATATCTTCCCAGACGGACGCAGCCTGGCTGGACAGCTTTAAAATCAGACACCTGGAGTTTTTTTTTGTTTGTTTTTTTTTTTTTTTTGGTTTCTTTGTTTGTTTGTTTGTTTTTGTTTTGTTCTGTTTTTTTGTTCTGTTTTTTTTGTTAATTCTTGTTTTGTTTTGTTTTTCCTTTTTTTAACCTGTCTTCCTCTCTGTCCTTCACCATTTTTTAATTCCTTCTTCCTCCCTTTCCTTTAGTATTCTTAGTCCCCTCTCTTCATACCTCTCATCTTTTTTTTTTCACTTACTATTCTGTTTTGTTTCGTTTTGTCATTTTTTAATTTATAAAAGATAAAAAAAATTTTATTCTTTTTAATTCGTCCCTCCATTCTTTCCTTCTTTATACATTATTTCTCTTTCCTCCCTCACTCTTCTTATAGTATTCTTTCTCCCTTCCTTCACCCCCTTTTTATTTTCTCCTTCTTTCCCACTCGCCCCCCTCTTTTCTTTACCTACAGGTGAGACAATAAAACCTGGAGCTGTGAGAGGACCAGAGTCAGCCCCAGACAGGGGTCAGTCCAAAAAATAGAGACAGTGAGACAAAATTAACTTAGCTACTCCAGAGAACTCGACAGATTAATTTAAGAAACAGAGGATAGCAAGAAGAGTCTCACAAACAATGGGAAGACAAAGAAACAACCCCCAAATGAAAGGAAAGGAAGAAACCCCAGAAAGAATGATAGACGAAACAGAGGCAAGCTAACTATTAGATATCGAGTTCAAAGCATTGATTATCAGGAAGCTCAAGAGGCTCGATGAGCTAGCAGAGAATTTCCAGAAACTACAGGGAAACTATAATGAACTCACTGCAAACTATGTCAGCATGAAAAAGGAAATAGAAACTATCCAAAAGGGCCAAGCGGAAATGAAGAATACAATATCTGAACTAAAGAACACAATAGAAGGAATCAAAAGCAGGCTTGATAAAGCAGAGGATCAGATCAGTGAGCTGGAAGACAAGGAAGAAAAAAATACCCAAAAAGAACAGGAACAGGAAAAGAGACTCAGAAAGAATGAAGAGGTATTAAGGGAAATGCAGGACAACATGAAACGTAATAATATTCGTATAATAGGGATACCAGAAGGAGAAGAAGAAGGGCAAGGGATAGAAAGTGTGTTTGAAAAAGTAATGATGGAAAAAGTTCCTAATCTGATGAGAGAAAAAGTCACACAAGTCCAAGAAACACAGAGTCCCAATCAAAAGGAACCCAAACAGGCCCACCTCAAGACACATCATCATTAAAATGGAAAAATTCCAAGACAAAGAGAGAATCTTAAAGGCAGAGAGACAGAGACACGAAGTAACATACAAGGGAGCCCCGATAAGGTTAGCAGCTGACTTCTCAATGGAAACATTCCAAGCCAGAAGAGAATGGCAAGAAATATTCCAAGTAATGAGAACCAGAGGCCTGCAACCAAGACTACTCTACCCAGCAAGGCTCTCAATCAAGATAGATGGCCAAATAAGGAGTTTCCCAGGCAAAAGAAGTCTAAAAGAATACACCTCCACCAAACCAGATCTGCAAGAGATGCTAAAGGAACTGATTTAAGGAAAGGAAGGGAAAAAGAGAGAGTGAGGAACACAGGTAAAAAAAATGGCAATGAATAAGTATCTATCAATAATAACCTTAAATGTAAATGGATTAAATGCTCCAATCAAAAGACATAGAATAGCTGAATGGATAAGAAAGCACAACCCACACATATGCTGCCTACAAGAGACCCACCTCATGGCAAAAGACCTTCACAGATTGAAAGTAAAGGGCTGGAAACAAGTTTTCCAAGCAAATGGGCAGGAAAAAAGAGCCGGGGTAACTATACTCATATCAGACAAAATAGACTTCCAAAAAAGGGCCATAAAGAGAGACCCAGAAGGACACTTCATAATACTCAAGGGAAGAATCCACCAAGAAGACATAAACATTTTAAATACATATGCACCCAACATAGGAGCACCCAAATACATAAAGAAAATCTTGGAAGACTTCAGGAAAGACATTGATAGCAACACAATTATAGTAGCGGACTTCAACACCCCACTGTCAAAAATGGACAGATCCCCCAACAAAACATCAGCAAAGACATTGTGGCATTGAACAATGCCCTGGAAGAGATGGACTTAATTGATATATACAGAGCCTTTCACCCCAAAGAAACTAAATACACATTCTTTTCAAATGCACATGGGACATTTTCAAAAATAGACCATATGATAGGACACAAAACAAGCCTCAACAAATTCAAGAAAATTGAAATCATACCAAGAATTTTCTCTGAGCACAAGGGACTGAAATTAAAAACCAACCCAAAGGAAAAAAAAACCCAAACACTCAAAATCATGGAGACTGAATAGCATGCTGTTAAACAATGAATGGGTCAAGGATGAGATTAGGGAAGAAATCAAAAAGTTCCTTGAAACAAACAAAAATGAACTGACAACAGACCAAAACTTATGGGACACAGCGAAGGCAGTCCTGACAGGGAAGTTCATAGCCATACAGGCCTACCTTAAAAAAAGGATAAACAGTTTACACAAACAACCTAACCTTACGCCTACAAGAACTCGAGGAACAGCAAAGACAACCCAGAGCAAGTAGAAGGAAGGAAATAACCAAGATCAGATCAGAATTAAATGACAGAGAGACTAAAAGGACAATTCTAAGGATCAATGGATCCAGGAGCTGGTTCTTCGAAAAGATAAACAAAATCGACAAGCCTTTAAGCAGGCTCATCAAGAAAAACAGAGAGAGGACCCAAATAAACTCAATCAGAAATGAAAGAGGAGATATTACAACTGATGCCACAGA
Source organism: Micronycteris hirsuta (assembly GCA_004026765.1). Lineage (NCBI taxonomy): Eukaryota > Metazoa > Chordata > Mammalia > Chiroptera > Phyllostomidae > Micronycteris > Micronycteris hirsuta. Next base: position 39,375 of record PVJI01015501.1, read on the forward strand.
AATACAAAGGATTATAAATCACTACTATGAAGAACTGTACGCCAAGAAATATGAAAACCTAGGAGAAATGGACAAATTTTTAGAAAAATATAATCTTCCAAAACTCAATAAGGAAGAAACAGAAAGCCTGAACCAACCAATAACAGCGGACGAAATTAAAGCAGTAATCAAAAAACTTTCAACAAACAAAAGCCCTTGTCCAGATGGTTTCACAGGAGAATTTTACAAAGCATTTAAGGAAGAATTAACACCTATCCTTCACAGACTATTCCAGAAAATCCAAAATGATGGAAGACTCCCAAACTCTTTTTATGATGCCAGCATCATCCTAATCCCAAAACCAGAAAAAGACACAACAAAGAAAGAAAACTTCAGGCCAATATCACTGATGAACATTGATGCTAAAATTCTCAACAAAGTATTAGCAAACCGCATCCAGCAATACATCAGAAAGATCATTCACCATGACCAAGTAGGTTTCATCCCAGGGATGCAAGGATGGTACAACATTCGCAAAACAATAAACGCAATACATCACATAAACAAAACCAAAGACAAAAATCACATGATCATATCAATACATGCAGAAAAAGCATTCGATAAGGTACAGCATCCATTTATAATAAAGGTACTTAGAAAAGCGGGAATAGAAGGAGCATTCCTCAACATAATTAAGGCCATATATGAGAAACCTACAGCCAACATTAAACTCAATAGACAAAAACTAAAATATTTCCCAGTAAGATCAGGAACAAGACAATATTGCCCACTATCACCACTTCTATTCAACATAGTTCTGGAAGTTTTGGCCACAGCAATCAGACAAGAAAAGGACATAAAAGGCATCCAAATTGGAAAGGAGGAAACAAAACTGTTGTTGTTTGCAGACGACATGATAGTATACTTAGAAAATCCTATAGTCTCCACCAAAAAACTACTCGATCTAATAATTGAATTTGGCAAAACAGCAGGATATAAAGTCAATATCCAGAAATCAAAGGCACTTTTGTATACCAACAGTGAAACAGCAGAAACAGAAATCAGGAAAAAAAATCCCATTTGATATAGCAACAAAAAAAAATAAAATACCTGGGAATAAACCTCACCAAGGAGGTAAAAGACCTGTACTCAGAAAACTACACAGCACTTAAGAGAGAAATCAAGGAAGACACAAACAAATGGAAACATATACCATGCTCATGGATTGGAAGAATCAGCATCATCAAAATGTCCATACTACCCAAAGCAATTCATAGATTCAATGCAATCCCTATCAAAGTATCAATGGCATTTTTCACAGATATAGAACAAACACTTCAAAAATTTATATGGAACCATAAATGACTCCGAATATCAGCTGCAATTTTGAGAAAGAAGAGCAAAGCAGGAGGGATCACAATTCCTGATATCAAGCTATATTACAAGGCCACTGTAATCAAAACAGCTTGGTACTGGCATAAAAACAGACAGATAGACCAATGGAACAGAATAGAGAGCCCAGAAATAAACCCAAGTCTCTACGGGCAATTAATCTTCAACAAAGGGGGCAGAAGCATAAAATGGAATAAAAATAGCCTCTTCAACAAATGGTGTTGGGAAA
>PVJI01015502.1:0-40985 GCA_004026765.1 Micronycteris hirsuta
CCTATCCACTTATTTTTATGAATCAGCATACTAAAGATATACCTGGGAAATGGATGAATAGTCTATTGAGATAATCCTGTGAAGCCTCCCTTAAAATTCCCACTTTAAAAAACAGATAAAAACCCTTAAGACAAAGGAGCCAGTGCACACTCTCCCTAGAGCAGACCCATGCCTTCCCTGTTTCTACTTTCTGTAGGCGTGTATCTTTGCTTTCTTTTTCTAAGCTCTGAAGGTTCTGGGGAGACTTACCACCCAAAGAGCAGTGGACAGCGGCAGCTTGTTGATGCTAACCCTGGACCTGTCTCCAAGGGCCCTTCTTCTGCCTCTGTGACTTTCCTTCTAAAAATCCATGGTAGCCTTGCCTAGGCTCAACTCTTCCTCACATTTTGAAAGGGCCAAGACAACTCCACCTAGGCTCACTCCTGTTGCAGTAACCTTGCTTCTTCTATCTTAACCCCTTCCTTTTTTCACTGTCTCCAGCTCTGATGAGCATACTCTCAAAATCACCTGGACTCATGTAGTGACATATTTCCAGCACAAAGTCAAGAACCCACACATTCCAGACTATATGGCAGCAGTCACTTTCTGGTGACCCTTGGTCTGCACTGGATGTAGACGTGGGAGGTTGTTCTTGGCAGAAGGAGCACACCATACATTGCTTCTGCAAAACGATGGAAGGCAAGGGGATCAAGCTGCTTGCCATTCCTCTAATAATGTTGAATTGGCTATAGTCCAAAAGCCAGGCCACTCTGATGCAACATTCCCACTCCTCTAGGCTTCCAGAACGGCTCCTGCCTGATAAACCTTTAGCCAAATTCATGGGGAGTTGAAACTTAGCCATGGTTGGCTTTTCAGCACCCGGGACAGCGCCCCAGGTTGGCATGGAGGTGCTGCTGGAAGCTGCTTGTGACCTGGAGCTGTGGGGTGGAGGGCTTAAGCTTCAGCGCCCTCCACCAATGGGAGTTCAATCTTTGGCATCTCTTGCTGCATGCGAAGGGCCAGCAAACTCACCCAGACCCCCAAAGCCACGGTCAGGAAGTGTGGGAGGAGATTCCTTTAAAACCACATCGGCCTAGACACTCATTCAGACCAGGGCACTGTGTGGGCACAGCTATAATCACCAGAGCAGGCTCAGGACACCACCAGTCCATTCCATCCAGACTGGCTGTCTCCTTGGCATGGAGCACTCTGAAGGGAACACAGACAGCCTTACGCTATGCTGTCCCTGCTGCCTGCAGACATGGGTGGGAAGAAAGATTCAAACTCAATACATTTGTATATTATATTTGCCTACTTTCTTACCTTTTTAATGACAAAAATAATGTATGCTAAAATCACTCAATAGAAAACTATAGGAAGAAAAAGCGAACATCGCTGCCGACCCAAGTAACACCTCCACAGCCACCATCACCATCCCTCGGGGCAACCGTCAGCGACTTGGTGTGTGTCCCTTCATAGCTGTCCCTATGCTCATACACACAGAGACACACAAAGACATGCATACACGTGCGTGTTCCAGTTTTCCTTTAAAGATGCAAGCATGCAGTTTCCTGAAATCTTATATATAGGGTATTCGTCTCACGTGTGTGATGCTGTAAAAGGTGGTCCAGGATGGGAAGACCGCTGCGACCATGGTTGGCACCCAGACTCAACAGGCACCAGTCCTGGGGCAAGGTGCCCTGCCCTGCCACGTGGCTGCCTCATTGCCGTCGGCTCTTCAAAGTGCTCTTTATCACCATCTCCCTCTTCAGCTACCGGAAGCACAGCAAGGCGGGGAGGCGGCGTTCTCTTCTAAATGAATCAAGGGAATATTTGTCTTACGGTTGCTCACATGGGCTCCCATAGTTAATCAGCCACAACCTCTTTCCATGTGAAGTAGCAATCATTTGACTTATCAAATCCAATAAAAATCTCAAACACGAACATTTGCACTTAGGTGCAACAAGCAACACTGTGTCCCTAACAAGGCAATTAAGCAAGAGCACACGGAGTGGTATTTAATTGCTCTTTACCAAGTGTTCCTGAACAGCTCATTCCAAATGTTTTGAAATGAGGGGCCTGGAGAGAAAGGTCCACAGTGAAGTCACTAGATGTACTATGACTTGACGTCTAGTTCAAATACAGGGATGAGAAGTGAGCAATGCTGAGGAAAAGGGGAGGTGTTGGGGACATGAAAAGTAAATAAAACTGCAAGCATGTACTTAGTAAGCTAAAAAATTAATCAGTATCTTTCTAGATCAAAATGCATCCATTTGAGTTGTTCTTTTTAACAATTGCATATTATTCCATATGGAGGACCCATATATTGTTAAAACACCTATTCCTAGGTGTTTTAGTCCCCGGCCTCCAAAGAAACAGAGAAAATGGGATGTGGAGGGAGAGAGGGAGAGAGAGATAGAAACTTTCTTATCCTCATCTGAGGACATGCTTATCGCTTTTTCAGTAAGGGGGGAGGGAAGGAGATGGAGAGAAACATCGATGTGAGAGAGAAACATCGATCAGTTGCCCCCTGCACGAGCACCAACCAGGACCAAACCCGAAACCCAGGCATGTGCCCTGACTGAGAATCAAACCCATGACTTTTCTGTGTACGAAACAACACCCAACCAACTGAGCCACACCAGCCAAGGCGAGAAAGAAATTTATTTTAAGGAATGGGCTCCTGCATCTGTTCAGACTGGCAAGTCCAAAATCTGGCAGGTTGGGTCAGCAAGCTGACCCAGGGAGGAGTTGCAGTTTGAGTCTGAAAGTGATCTGCTGGCAGGCTCCTTCTTCTTCTGGGGAGGGTGGTCTTTTCCTATTAAGGCCTTCAACTGATCAGATGAGGCCCACCCACACTTGGAAGGTATTCGATCTGTTTTCCTCAAATTCAATTTATTTAAATGTTGGTGTCATTGTTAAAAAATACTTCCATGGACACATCTAGAATAATGTTTGACCAAATATCTGAATAACATGGCCTAGCCAAGTTGATATACAAAATGAACCACCACAATAGGCATTCAGCCCTGCCTGGCATGGCTCAGTGGATTGAGCACTGGCCTGCAAAGCAAAGAGTCACTGGTTTGATTCCCAGTCAGGGAACCTGCCTGGGTTTCAGGCCAGATCCCCAGTATGGGGTACGTGAAAGGCAACCACGCATTGATATTTCTCTTCTTATCTTTCTCCCTCTCTTCTCCTCTCTCTAAAAATAAATAAAATCTTTTTTTAAAAAATAGGCATTCAAACATTTACAGATTCATTACTAAATGTCAAACTCTAGGCTGGTGGATTTTTGTCCACCTAAACTTATTCAGTCTTCACAATAATCTATGAAGTATATAACATTACCCTATTTTACGCACAATGAACTAAGGCTCAGAAATGTCTAATTATAAGTCTTGAGTTCTGACTCACTCTTACCAACTACGTGAGCTTCAACCATTGAGTTACCCCTGCCTTCAATGTTCTCTCTATAAAATGTGCTTCATAACAGCACCTGCCTACAGCGGTGTTATAAAGACTAAATGCGAATGCAGGTAAAGTGCCTAGTATTGCACAGGGCCTGGTGGATTACAAATGTTCAGTAAAGACATATTATTTCTACTATGATTCTCGGGAAAGAGGCCTGAACCCCACTTGCACGAAGTCAGGAGCATTCCCACTGCACGTGGACGCAGCAGGTGCATAAACTATTTACAAACCACACCGTCACTCCCAAGCTGGGGAGGCTCCTTAATTAAGAAGCAGCCTGTCCCACCACCTGGCGGTGTATTTCCATTTCCTGGCCTGAGCTACAGTGTTGCCACAGTTGGCACTTTGCAGAGGAGATCTGAGAAACATTAGCACTCTGAAACCCACGCTCCAGACCCACAGGGAGCCCACCTCTCCATCTGCTGTGAGCCCCAAATTGAGCATGCACCAAACAGCCTCCGTGCCGGAGTACCGATAGATGTATTTAGACTGTGCTTTCCATGACTGAGGCGGAGGCCTCGGAGCTCCATGCTGGGTATGTGTCTTCCCGGAGAGCTCCTCACTGTCAGGGCCCAGGCCATTTCCGGGCAACAGGATAGAGTTTCCACGGCAGGTTCATCTGGTGGCCACTCTGACCCTGCTCTCCCCGTGGCCGGACTCCCCCCAGGGACAAAAGGTGCTGAGAAGGCACAGCCATCTGTTTATTCCTCCTGCTTTCAAGCCAGCTAGGGCTGGAGGATCAGGGGTGTGGAGTGAAACTTGGGACATCAAGGATGACACACTGCTCCATTGTCCTCCACCGCCCCTACACATACGGAGACTGTCCCCATTTAGACGTGAGACCTGGGGTCATTCGCTTCAAATCCAGAATTTCTGGGACCAGCACCAATTTCTCCTCTGGCTTCTGAGACAGACAAGGGAGGTGAGATTTGAAAGCTGACTGATTCAGGCAAAGCCGACTTCCCGGGCGCCCACCCTTGCCCAATTCTACGTGGAAAGCTCACGTTGAAGGAAGCGAGGAGAGTTGGAGGGAAAGAAGGGAATCCCATGAGTGCAGCTAAGGTGTCGGCTGCCCCACCCCCAGAGCAGAAAGAGAGAATGGAAAGGAATAGGAGAGCTCCTGTTCCCTCTCAAATGAAAGGAGAGACAGCATCTGAGCAGAGGGGAGGCTTCTGTGCTGTCTACAGGCTGAAGTTTTGGGGTGGGAAACCCAGGGATGCTTCCTGCACCCACGGGCCAGGGGAGGCAGGACGAGAGACCTGTGAGGGAGCCGGGTTCTCAGGGACGCAAAAGCTAAGCCCAAACGTCCCAGGGTCCCTCCCCAGCCGGAGGCTGGCCAGGCACCACTCAGATGTCCGTCAGTGGACAGGTAGATTAAACAAGCTGTGGCATGTGCATCCGATGGAAGAGTATTAAGCCATAAAAGGAATGAATAATGCAATGTGGATGAACCTAAAAAACATGCTAAGTAAAAGAAACCAGACGCATAAAGGTCACATATTGTATGATCCCGTTTATATGAAATATTCATAATAGATAGGTCCCTAGAGACAGAAGGCAGATTAGGAGTTGCCAGGGGCTCGGGGGTGCGGAGTGGGGGGCAGCTGCTTAGCCCATACAGGATTTTCTTCTGGGATGTTGGGATGTTTTGGAACTAGATGAAGGTGGTAGTGGAACACATTGTAAATTCGCTAAATGACACTGAATTGTTCACTTTAAAATAGTTCATTTTATGTAATGTGACCTTTAACATAATTCTTATAAATCTAGTTTCCACTTTCAACTCAAGGATTTACCTTTACTTCCCAAAACAACTCTGCAATGACCAAAGAAATAGAAAGATAAGAGCCTGTCTTAGCTTGGGCTGCTGTACCAAAAACACCACCCACTGGGTGGCTGATAGACAACAGAAACGATTCCTCGCAGTTCCGTGGGCCGCAAAGTCCAAGATCCAGGCCCGGCAGACAGAGAGTCTGATGGGAGCCCACGTCCGGGTTCAGAGTCAGCTGTCCTCTCACTGTGTCCTCACGTGGGGAAAGGTGTGAGGGAGCTCTCTGGGGCGGCTTTTAAGAGCACAAATCCCATTTCAGATGGGACCTAATCACCCCCAAACGCCCATGCCATCATGTTGAGGATTACGTGTCAGCATACGAGCCCGGGCCAAGCAGGGCCATTCAGTCCACAGCAGAGCGCCGCCACACAGAGCAGTGTCCACAGCGGAGATGTGGAAGAAGAGGTGTGGAACGGATGGAGGGAAAGTGGTCATTACAGAAATAAAATGGCTCATGATCATATGAGAAGTAGACAGGCCCGGCTGAGAAGGAGGCAGGAAGGTTTCTCAAGAGAGCTCAGGAGAACCTCTAAGCTCAAGGCAACAAGGGCTTGAGCAAAGGAGTGGCAGGAGCAGGAGGTGGGATGCCAGTGGCAGGTGGGGGAGCCGGCCTGGGCTGCAGGCAGGACGACGGCCGTGGTCGAACCGACAGGTCGCGTGATGTGCTCTGGTCTGGGTAAGTGCAGATGGGGGCTCACGGAAATAGGCCATGAGACTAGGCAAAGGGGGCTGCAGGTCACCTCAACAAAAGTGGTTTTAAAAGTCAGAGCCCCAAACCCTTAGCCTAATACCAGTAGTCCCGATCCACTGGATTTGGGTATTTTTCTAGAACCCAGAGCAAGAAACACTTTCACAGCATGACCCAGCATATCCATATACATGTCTCATTGAAAATTACTGCTTGTGATGCATTCTGATATTTTCTATTCTGTTTCATTAAAATTAAAAAGAGAGAGAGAGAGAGAGAGAGATACTGGCCACAACCCACTAACATGATGTAATGTAGCTTGGGTCTCCATGGTAACTCCATCACTATCCATACACAAAGAGCCTTAAGAGGCTGGAAGAGGGAGTAGAGGCAGGGAAAAGTCAGAAAAAAGAAGATTTATAGGTCTAAGGGACTCTTCCAGAGCCCCGAGAATTCTCTCATCGCTCAGTGCAGGCTGCACGCCAAGGGCACCAGGCAATCACCCATCTGTCAGAAGAAGGGAGGCCCCTACTTGACCTTCCCCCAGCAGACACGTAAAGAGCTTTGTAAAACTCAATAAGAAAACTACAAATGTCACAACAGGAAAGAGGGCCAAAGGCATGACTGGCAATTCACAAAAATATGTGAGACAAGGACACAGCTGTTAACTGGAGAATGTCCCCCACCCCCAGCTCTCTAGAACCACTTCTGTCTGCAGGGGGGAGAGATCAGGGGAGGAAAGGAAATAGCTTCTGAGAAGTCTAAGTTATGAGTTAGAGCCCCTTGAATGTTTTTTGAGAGACACGAGTAAAGCCTGATTCCTTTTTAATCACCTTGGGCTACTTGTCTGTGCCTCTCTGATTAAGCTCCCCCATGCCGGGCCAGGGGGCTTTGTCTCTCCCATGGGTCACACAGATGGAGGGAGTTTAACCACCCTTGAGATCAAAGGAATACAGGACAACACGACAGCGTGAGGTCGTCTGAATCCTCCAGACAGGAAAAGACGATAAGGCGGTGCTGGCGGGGCTGCAAATGGAACCGACTTCCCCAAGCGCGACCTGTTGCTATGCATCAGCATCGAAATGCACACGCTCTCTGACTCAGCAGTTCCACGCATACAAGCATCTTGAAGGGAGTAAGTGTGAGCACGTCTTTACCGGGAGCTAAAAGGCTGAAAACAAGCTCAATAGCCGCCACGATCGTTTACCTACCACTCACTGGGGACGGGACACGAACGGAGCATTGAAAGGCTTCATTTTAGTTCATCTTTGTGTCAACTCTATGGATACATGTCGTTGTCTCCGCTGTAGAGGTGAAGAAATTAAGACTCAGAAAGTTTAAGCGACGCATCCCAAGTCTCAAGGGAACTGCATGACAACAAGCTTGTTCTTTGGTAGCAAAGGGTAACCCTCCAACAACCTACGACAGAGATGTTTAAAAGCATTCCTTTAGGCAACAAGTATTTGTTGAGTTCCTACTATGTGCCGGGCTCTGTTCTAGATGCTGCAGACACCGAGGTGACTAAAACAGATCAGAGCTCTTGCCCTCAAGTTGCTTACAGTTATCTGCACTGGCCAGAGGAAAAGCCGGTTCAGTAGTGGCACTGTTGCAAATAATATGGTCTACTCCTTCGCTGATTCATTCACTCAGACCACAGTTAGTGAGCCGGTACTCTTTGCCGGGCGTTTGCTGGGCCCTTCTCTGGACGGTAAGACTCTCGAGGCCGGGAACTGGTTCTTTCCGCCTCCTGCCTCACAGTGCAGGCGAGGCGGACGCCAAGCCGGTGCATTGACCCGGGAGTCGACCAAACGCACAGACACAGAGGACAGTGGGGTGGTGACGAGAAGAGGGCAGAGGGGACGGGGCACGTGGTGACAGAAGACTAGACTTGGGCTGGTGGGCACACAGTGCAGTGCACAGGCGAGGGATTATAAAATCTCACCCCTGGAACTAACATGGTGTTATTAGCCAACGTTACCTGAATAAACCTAATTTTTAAAACAATGTTTGTTGAATGAATAAATGGACCAAAGAAAGTCAGGTACGTAGAAGACACTAGTCTTTGGAACAACATACTTTCTTTTCCCCCCAAAATGAAACTATTCTTTTTTTTTTTTAAGATTTTATTTATTTATTTTTAGAGAGAGAGGAAGGGAGGGAGAAAGAGAGAGAGAAACATCAATGTGCAGTTGCCTCTCGTACCCTTCCAAATGGGGACCTGGCCCGTGACCGAGACACGTGCCCTGACTGGGAATCAAACTGGCGACCCTTTGGTTCGCAGGCTGGCACTCAGTCCACTGAGCCACACCAGCTAAGACCTATTCTTTTATTTTTTTTTTATGACAAAAGTAACATTCTTGAGAAAAAATGAAACAGTTCAGCAGTGTAGAAAGTGAAACACTCCCTACCAAATAATCCCATCCTTTAGAACAAATTCTTGATTTTTTCATGTACAATGTTGTCTCCCAGCCATGTCCCCCCAAAAAGATCTCCCTCATTATTCTCTGTCACAGTACCCTATCCATTCACTTCATAAGCTTATCAAATTGTAGAATTACTTTATTTTTCTATCACATTACTTGTTCACTATCTATATCACCCTAGGAGAATATAACCTTTACTCTGAAAATAAAGAACAAAGAAAATGAGCTTCACTCCATATAGTTAATGGCTAAGTTTCAAGATTGCGCTTTATATAATTCTTTTTCAACTAAGGAATAACAAAAGATATTTCCAGTTCTCCCTCATTGTGTTCATCCTTTCTGCAACCTCAAAATTCTAGATAGCCTTGGTTTTTTAAATCTCTGGTCCAGAAGAACCCATTTTTATAAGGCTCTCAGAGTCCATGGGCAGCCTTGCTGCCCTAGAATTCTAGAGATGGCCTGAGGGTAGCGAAAGGACATCCGAGCCAGGGTCTGTTGCCCTGCAGCACCCTCTCTCAGCCCGGGCCTCCGTGGCCCCAGACGCCCGAGCTGCAGACACTGATAACTGTGATCCCCCTGACAGCAGGGGTATGTGTTTGCTAAAGATGTGAGAGCAAAAGCAATTAAAAAGGCATTAGTTGTGCTTTCGTGTCAACTTATGTTCTTAAAACTAATTATTTGTTCATTAAGTCTCCCAGCCTTCAAGAGTTTTGTCACATGGAAATGGCTGATGCATTTGCTTGTGGATGTGAAATAAAAGATTTTAGCGGAAGGAACGGATGCTCCACAATTACGAACAGCCTAGGCTTCGAGGCGATCAAGACTTGCAAAGTCTGGGGTTGGGCACGAAAGCATACATAATTCATGATTTGCTGATCGGCTCTTTGTGATGTGAAAATGAGTTAGAAGCTTTAACATCTTGATTTTTGCATGTATCTTCTTGATATGCTTCCAATTTTAGACCTTTGACTATTCCAGAAAGGTGGGATTAAGAATTACAGGTTAATCACAATCATTCTCTTCCTCTCTCACTTGAGATCTCATTAAAATAAAAGTAAAAGACCCACAAAAGATATAAACCCATGCTGATGAAGACAACAGGAGGACAGCCATCAGCAGACAAGAAATATAAATACATTTTCAGAAGCTGGAAAGTGGGTGCCTGTGGGAAACCAAAGAGGCAGTGTGGAGAACCCCACACCCAAGGGCACCATGGCAATGGGATCTGCCCTCCAGAGTCTTGGAGTTGGGACTCAACATTTCACATATAAATGAAAATAAGATATGGATCTAAAAGCAGGGTGGTTAAGTTGATTAAATAAATAAAATCTGAACCCATTCTTGCACCAAAACTTAGCAGCCAGGTGTACATATCTTCATAAAATAGTAGAGCATCAATCTCAAGACAAATTGTTGGGCTATATATTAGTTACCTATTGATGCATAACAAGTTACCCCTAAACTTTGCTACTACGACACCTGACCTCTCCTTAGGCTGCTCGAGTGGCAGAACAGCTGGCTTCCCCAATGGAGAGGACAAAGAGGAAACCAATGTCTTTTATGGCCTAATGTTGGAAGTCACAACAATTGCCTCTGCCATATTCTATTCATTCAAACCAAGTCACTGAGCTCAACTCTCCCTCAAGGAGACCTATTATAAAGCTACCATATTCCAGAAAAATAGAGCTGGAGTCTCCCAGGTCTAAATCCAATTCCTTGATTGATATATTTAAATCAAATCCTACTACTTAACAAGCTCTTCTCATATTCATAAATCACCAAACAACTTCATTTAGCTCATTCTAAATATAAATTTTCTAATTATAAATCTAAGTATAAATTGTCAACCAGAAAACAAGATACTTAAGGAAAACATGTGTAATGTAAAAGAGAAGGAATCAACAATATTAAAGAGAAAAACTGACCCCTAATGGATTAGAAAGTATTCAGGAAATAGAAGATGAATTTTTTTTAAAAATTTCCAAAAGATACTGCACTTATTATAAAATAAAATATTTCTACAAAATTTAAACATTATGAGAACAAGAAGGAACTCTTAGACATTAAAAATATAAGGCCAAAAGTATTTTAAGAAAATGTAAGAGGACTATTTTAAAAAGTCAAAATCAGTAGCTCAGAAAATAGAACAAAAGCAAAACAGAAAACATGAGGGAAAAAATAAGAAATATACTGAAGAAATCTGGGACACCCAACAAATATTGGATAACTAATGGGACTCCCAGAAAACGGAGGGATAAATGCATTTTTAAGAAAACTATAGAATTTATCAGATCTAAAAGACATGAGTCTCAGGGTTGAAAGTGTCACCAGGTATCTAAGCATAATCAATGGGAAAAAAAACAAAAACAAAGAGTAATCAATAAATAGTTCATTTGGGAAATCTCAAAATGTCCAGGATCAAAAGCATGCCCTTTGACTTTCTAAAACCGAATTTGCCAAACCACGGCTCATGTGCCAAATCTGGCCCGCATTTGCTTTTATAAATAAAGTTTTATTGGAACGTATCATGCCCACTCATTTGTGTACTACCTATAGCTGCTTTCATGCTACAACAGCAGAACTGAGCAGTTGCAACAGAAACCATATGGCCCACAAAATTAAAAATATTTACTGTCTGGCCCTTAACAAGAACAACAAAAAAGGCTGACCTTTGTTCTGGAGAGAACACTTTCAGAAAGAGAGAGACAAAAGTTCACCTACAAAAGAACAAAATCAGCCTGGCATTGGCTTCAGAAACTTCATCAGTGTCAGTGAATGCCAGAAGACAATGGGAAAACGCCCTCAAGGTGCTGAAGGGAAATCATTTTTATATTAAAATTCTCCACTCAGCCAAAATATGTATCAGATGCTGGGAGAGTGTAAAGGCATTTCCAGGTACTCAGGGACTCAGAAGATTTACCTCCCACGTGCCCTTTCTGAGGAAGTTATTTGAGGGGCACTCTGGGCAAATGAGGGAGTAAGTTACAAAACAGGAAGAGTTCCAGGGGACAGTCCTTGGGTGGCCGCTCTGGGATGCCTAGAAAGCATCCCATCAGAACTGGAGCAAGAAGATGGAAATGCAGGGCATGAGAAGAATTCGAAAGATTTCATTTTAGCTTTGAGAATTTGGAGAAGACAAAGGAAGTGACGCCGTGGGGGGCGGGGGCAAAGACAAAGGCAACTGCTAGCTCTGCAACTCACAGACCCACGCAGGGCTTAACTCCAAATTTGCCTGCTGCTGTGGAGACTGGAAACTCCTCTGAGTTATGGACTGAAGGATAATTCCACCTCCCCCAGACAGGAGGACCCCTGAAAGATTCTGGAAGGTTCTTTCATCAGGAAAATGTGATGGTCTGATCATCAAGCAGAGTTGTCTCATGGCTGAAGTTCTTTTCAGAAAGGGGCTGGACTGGGCCCATCAAGGACCAGGAGCTTGCCAAGGACCGGGAGCTCCCGCTGAGCTGTCTTTCCTGGCAAAGCCCGCCCCTGGGGGTCCCTGCCTGTGCTCCTGAAAAGAGAGGATGGTGCAAGAGCTGCTCTGCCTGGCTTCAGGGTTCTGGGTTCCGTGAGAACAGCATCCAAGAAGGAAACTTGAAAATGCACTCCAGAAGCCCCAGCTTGCCCCATCTTCCCTCGCTCCCCTCACTTCCCTCACTTCCCTCACTTCCCTCACTCCCTGAGGAGCCGCCTCTTCCCCTAAGCCCACTCCTAAGAAACCCTCCAGTTCTTACCTCATCTTGCAGGACAAAGTGATTCTCTGCCTCTTAGCCTATGAATGCCCAGTCATATCCTCAAGTCTTTGTTTTCAAACCCTAAGATTTCATCAATATTTTTTTTAAAGATTTATTTTTATTTATTTTTAGAGAGAAGGGAAGGGAGGGAGAGAAACAGCAATGTATGGTTGCCTCTCACATGGCCCTCACGGGGACCTGGCCCGCAACCCAGGCATGTGCCCTGACTGGGAATCGAACCGGGACCGCTTGGTTCCCAGCCCGTGCTCAATCCACTGAGCTACACCAGCCAGGGCAGATTTCATCAATATTTTTTAGCCGAAGTCCATTTACCCTAGAGAGAAATTTCACAACCAGCAAGAGCAGCTTTATGACAGTTGTTTTAAATAACAACTTTTTCCTCTTTACCAAATTTCTCTTTTCCGGGTAAAGAAAAGGAAGTCAAAGAGTTTAAGTAAAGAGTTCAAGGTCACAAGGTTGGAATCAGACCCAGGAGTCAGAGCCAGGATGAAAACCCAGAAACGTCTGACTCCAAAGCCTGGCGCCATGTTTTCACTGCTTCTCCTTTCTCCCCCAGCAAGGAGGGCTCATCACTGGGACCCGCCTTACCGAGTGTCATTCCAGCCCGAGGCCTCCCAGTTTCTGCGTGGTTCCCAAGTCCCAGTTTCTGGTGGAGAGAACCTGACTGGCCCCGCTCAGGTCAACTGCACCCTCTTGGACCAACAAACTCTGGTCAGGGGCAGCCGGGGCACAAAGGAACCACTGAGGCAGGAGGGCAGCTCTTAGGGAGGACAGAGCTGTGTGAGCTGGAAGGCCATCCTGAGAGGGCCCTGTTGCTGATCAGTAAAATCTCATCAGGCACAATTGGTTGGCTTCATATCACTATGCACACCACCATCCATAGCTGTAGAGCGCTCTCGTATTTCACCAGATGTGCCCTGAGCCCGCACCCTGAGCAAGTCCCCTCTGACTTGAGAGCAGAAAATGGAATCGCATGTCTTCCTCGCCCCGGGCTCAGGCGTGGGGTGATTACTTGGCAAATAGCCTCGTCACTTTTGGTCATCTTGGACATTTTTCCTACCCGGCAGCTCCTCTTCCTAAACGGACCCAGAGATATTTCTCAAAATGTTCTGCTCAAACAAGCATGTGACAAAACAGCTTGTCGGTTTGTCTCTTTCTTGCCGAAATGAGACCACGATGTCAAAATCCAGTCCTTTATTCATTTAGAAACAATCTGATAATGGAGTGCTGGTTTAATTTTCCGGGGAAAATAAGCAGCTTCTTGACTAGCGGAGCTCCATATAACCCTGGGAAGAGGCGTAATTATCTTCTTCAAATCAATCCCTTGTGGATCCCTTAATTAATTGTAAAATATAGATGAGGGCTGTTCAAAAGTAAGTTTACAAGGTTAATTACTGGTGTGTTATGCATGGCACAGTCGTCATATTGGAAGGACCATTCTGTTGGACACATCTTACAGAGCAACTGATGATTTCCAAGTCCCTCCTCTCTGTCAAGTGCATAGCTGGAGAGAAATGACCTGGAAGTTCCTTCTACCTCTAGTTTTCAAGGTATGCTGGCAGTATCGAGGGAAATCAGCTCTTCCTGCAACTGTGTGGGCCATTGGCTTAAAATGACTAAGTGTACACTTGTATGCATGCAGATCCATGCACACATAACACACATGCATGTGTGCACACGTACAAGTGTGTATATACCTACGAGTGCACACTCACACATGTGTACACATACAAACAGGTGTTATGCAAAGGACAACAGCACCGAAGTCCAGAGCCCTGGCTTTGAGTCTCAGACCTCAGACCTCAGGCATTTTCTTACTGGAAGGCAGGGCCACCTGAGGACACTCCCCATTCCCCTGCGTAGTAACAGCCTCTGATTGGGGCCTGGAACATGCACATGGTTAGCGCTCAGATCCTTCAATGTTACTCTTTGTGACAAAGATTTGGAGACTGTCTTTCCTTGTGCATGGAGAGTTCATGGGCAGACAGATACAGAACTGATTCACAACTAATCATCGGATGTGTTATTTCCAGAAATGGCAGGAGCCTACCAGAACAGAGAATATCAGGTAGGGTTCCAAAAAAATAATCTTTCTTTTCCTTCACTTCCTGATAGAGGAATGGGGTTTGTTATGGGAGTGGGCTGTCACTAATTCAGGTGGACGACATTGAGGGTATTGCAATGTGAGAGGAAAGGGAAGGGTCTGCTTCTTGGCTTGGGCTTGAATTATTAGACTCCTGCTTAGGGAGAGGGACAGTTTCACCTTCTCCCCCTGGAGTCCTGCCTCTGCAGGCTCACTTCCTAGCCTTCCCCGAGATCAGAGCCCATGCTTCTCTAGTGGGCGGGGCTGCTGCCCCTCTTCCCTTTCCCGCCCAGAACCCACAGCAGGAGTAACTGCACCCCAGGGGATGAGTCTGGAATCTCAGATGCATGGACAGGAGTCTATGAGAAGACAGCAGGAGAGAAAGCCTCGGCCTCTGTCCCTGATGGTCCAGAAGGGCTCGCATGGGGGAAACACTGCTGCTCCACTTTGGAGAATGAGCTGCTGCCCCGGAAGAAGAGAAAGGTCATTGCAGATGCAGCATAGTGTGAGCCGATGTGGGAACAGTCAAGATTACTGAGTCACTTGACAGGCTGGGCAGCATTGGGGCTAAAGAGGCACAGAGGACTTTAGGTGTCAAGGTGAGGAATTCGGACTTTTTCCTCTAGGCAATGGGAGGTTTCCAAGCACAGGAGTGACATATTGTTGTCCTTTGGGAAGCTCAGGCAGGTAGCGAGAGTGGAGAAAGACTGGGGTGGGGAGCTCCACGTGGGGCTGAGGCAGTCATCGGAAGCACTGTGTGCTGATCCAAGGCAGTAACGACAAGGGTGGAGAACAGGAGGTGGTGCGGGGCTACAGGGGTTCGGGATGTAGACATTCCAGGGCTTAGGGACCAAGGGCTCATGAAAGGGGAGGGAGAACAAGGGGCTGAGAGAGGTGGCTCTGGGGTTTGACCACTGAGGCCTGAGTGGATGGGGCGTAGACAGGAGTGTGCAAGGGCACACACCACTCCCCATCCAATAGTGATCCGACCCTCTCTGGGGTTCTCGGCCCTTGCACCTCCCATCCATGACTCAGACAGTAAATGTAGACACAATGCTAAATGGGATGGCACATGTTTAGTGACCAGCACTCCAAATTTGATAAGAAATTTCCATGCCTAAACACCTCTGTGAGGAAGGCCAATGGAGGCTTTGAGAGGGCAAGCAATTTGCCTATGGTCACACAGCCGAAAAGCGAGATCCGACTCCCGGCCTGGCACTGCTGCTACGCCCCCATAAGGCCAGAGAGAAACCCGGAGATCAGCTTCTCCAGCCTTCTCATCACCCCCCTCCATGATGCTTTGTGTTGCAGTAAGGAAATTCTTTTTAATCGGTCTTCCGGCTGCCACCATTATATTTCTTTCCTCCAGAACATAGCGCCACAGAGAGATTATTTTGACATATTTCCTGAAGACGCTATTTCTAGAGCACTTGCCTGATAAAAATGATATATTTATTTGGGACCGCCAAAAGCTTGCTGAAATGAGGAATTTATCTGCATAGCTTTTGTTATTAAAGTGATTCTTCTTGTTTATTTCCTTCTAAGCTACTGATTCCATCTATAATACATGAGTTTCAGGTAATAGAAATTTTTCATGCAAGTAAATATTTTAATAACAACATTATGGTCTTGATTCAGAGTGTTACAGGCAATAGCCTGGAATAGTGAACAGGCGCCACACTGGAAGGCAAGGCCTGGCTTCTCGTCCCACCCCCACCCCCTCTCTGCGTCTGTGTCCTTGGATAAAACCAGCCCTCTCGGGGCCTCAGTTTCCTCATCTGTAAAATACGGCGGCTGCCACGTGCCCTCCCTGACCCACAGGGGCCGCCGTTAAGATCAGATGTGATGACAGCTCCGAAGGTCCTTCGGGGGAGGCTGTAGGCATCACTGCCCATGGACAGGGTCGGCGTGGGGCATTAGCTAGAGCACAGGTCACCACTGTAACAGAGACTCAGGAATGCAGTGGCTTACATAAGATAGCTTGTTTGTCTCACAAACACAGGTGGGGATCTAGAAAAGAGAGAAAGTCCCACTCTCCAAGGTCACTCAGGGACCCAGGATGGCCAGCTGGTGTTGCTGTCCTCAACCTGAAGCCTCCATCACTGCATCCAAGGCATCTGCTGCCACCACTGCCATTTCCTAACAAGCAAGAGGTGGCAAAAGGGTCAAGTGGTTTAAGGTAATGATGACCCAGAAGTTGCACACAGCACTTTCGCTCACCTCCTATTGGCTCAAATTTGATCACATGGGTCACTTGGCTTCCCTGGCAGCAAGGAAGGCTGGGAAATGTAGTCTTCAGCCTTGGTGGCCATGTGTCCAGCTAGCACTTAAAGGAAGGAGAGAATGGATACTAGGGGACAATTAGCATTATAGAGCATGCAACAACTCAGGATAATGGCCACAGGAGTGGAAAGGCCCACAGCATCTTCAGGGAAAGGAAATAACCCACCGGGTATACAACAGGCCCGCACCATGTACCTGCCTCGTTTACTGCTGTGCATGCACACCTGCAGAGACTGGCTCAGCTAAGCAAAAGAATGAGAGTGAAGCTCAGCAAAGCTCCTGGCTTTCAAGGTATGCAGTGATCCAAGGGAGAGACCATGGTGCTGTGGTCTGAGGTGGAGCAGTCAAGCTGGAGAGAGGTAGGTGGATTCCTTCTCAATTTTGCCTCCCAGCCCTGGCAGAAGAGTGCTGTGGTAAGGCGGATGGTAGGCCCACAAAGTGGGAGAGGCCTGAACAGGCTGGACCTAGGAGGGTCACACACTTGCGGACACACTTGACATCCGACAAGGTTTTCACTGCTCCATCAAGCCGTCAGCCATTCACTAGCTTTTCTCCAAAGAGGGCTGCTCTTGCCTCCTTGATCCCCACTGAAGGATGCTAACTGGTTCTTTAGCTGGAGCCTACACCCTCCAGCCGCATGCATTCTGTGTAGACTAATGTCTGATGTCCCAAACAAGCTGACCCTTGGTCCAGGCTAAATGTCGAGCCCTGACCCCACCCAGGGGTCTCCCAGATGTTGTCCAGTGTCTCTGCTCTGGACCCAGGAGAGAACATGGCTGGTTGGTGCAACACATCACACCCCTGCCCCAGCCCCACCACCAAGCTCACAGCAGGGTCAGAAGCCTCCCCAGGTAGCAAGAAACTTCAAGCTAGAAATGATCCCCTGAGAGAAGGTTCACGAGTGTGAGTGTCACAGGTGCCCAGGGAACGTACCCACCGGCTGGGACTTGCGACAGGGGGGAGACCTTCGAAGAGCCTCCTGAACTCAGCCTTCACTCTCACACACACGGCTCAA
This sequence comes from Micronycteris hirsuta, assembly GCA_004026765.1. Lineage (NCBI taxonomy): Eukaryota > Metazoa > Chordata > Mammalia > Chiroptera > Phyllostomidae > Micronycteris > Micronycteris hirsuta. The sequence continues at coordinate 17,529 of PVJI01015502.1, forward strand.
CATACACTAACCACTCCGTATATTCAGATCAGTTCATAATGATGTGTCAAAAACCACTTTTTCCCTCATTATTTCCTGCTGAGAGTGTGATATTATACAAATCTATGTTGTAACTGTGACAGAATTCAACAGCATCACAAAGGAAGAGAAATTAACCACCTACTTATTAATTAATATTTCGTTTGGCTCTCTAAAAGAAGGCAGTGTATTAGATTGACTTTTTTTTGAAACCGAATAAAGACATTGGTCTTGTGATGTGTCATGCCAACATGGCACTACCTGCTGTTTTACCACAGGGGACCCAGTACTGAAACCATATTAACTCCTGGTTAAAAGTATTTACCAGCCCTGGCTGGTGTGGCTCAGTGGATTGAGTGCCGGCCTGCAAACCAAAGGGTTGCTGGTTCAATTCCCAGTCGGGGCACAGGCCTGGGTTGTGGGCCAGGTCCCCAGTGGGGGGCATGTAAGAGGCAACCACACATTGATGTTTCTCTCCCTCTCTTTCTCTCATCCTTCCTCTCTCTAAAAATAAATAAATAAAATCTTTAAAAATAAATAAATAAAAATAAAATGTATTTACCAAGAAGCTGTCAGGCTAACTGATTTTGGCCAGAACCATAGACTGGGACCGATATCTCCATTTCCTGGGAGACACGGGTTCTTGGTGAAAAGTAGTGACATTTATTGGGCACTTTCAGTTCCAGGTGAGAGGTGCTGCTTGGCAATGTAACACAAATGAGCACCTGGGTCCTGGCTGCTCTTTCCCGCGTCCGTGCTGGCCCCCCCTGCCCCATCTGTCTCTCCTTTTACACCCGGAGTGAGACTGTGAAACCCAGACAGGCCCTGTCCTTCTCTCCCACCACATGGCCTTGGCACAAGTTCTCTCCTCTTCCTGGGTCCCTCCTTCTGTCCCCCTTCATGCTCCTTCTCACCCTCGCGTGCAAGCCTTATTTCACTCAGACAGAAAAAGAAGTCCTATAATGGCCCAAGGACAGAGTGACTATGCACTGTATCGTATTAACAGAGACACTCCTGAGAGTGACACAGGGTGCTATTAACAATTATGACTGATCAGTCGGTGCAAATGCCTCTGACTGAAGCAGGCAGGACATTGTCACCCTCTCTGTAAGGCTATCGTGACTGGGCCCTCCCCCACCTCCCTGACCTCATCACCCACAGCGTGTTCCCTCGGTTGCTCATCCCACATCCTCCGGCCTCCTGGCTATTTCTCAGCCACGCCAGACCCACACCCACCTGAAGTCTTGTGCTGGCACTCCCCACTGGCTTCTCCCAGATGTCGGCTGAACGAACTCCTTCACCTCCTTCCAGTCATCGTTCAAATGTCACCTTCTCAAACTGTCTCGATGATGACCTCTGTGATGTGTCACTTACTTCTGCCTCAAAACCCATAGGTGACCGAGCTGGGTCCTAGCGACATTATAAATGTCATCAAGCTCATTTCCCAGATGTCTGAAACACTAGCCAGGTCACCAGCTTGACACACGGATTCACTACAGTCTCATCCATGCCAGGCATGTAACCAGGAAGGCAGCTCTATAGCACCGGCGTAAACCTCAGGCCAGACAACGAGCATGGAACTCTTGTTCTGCACTTGTAGAGCCTCCAGCTCTGCTGTCTGTCCCTTCCATGCTGAGAAAGCCTGCAATGCCCCAAGTCACAGAGATGCCACTTCAAATATCTGCCTCTGCAGGTGACAACCTGAGTAGCTCCTCTGGGTAGAAGAGGAGCCAGGTGGCCCCATGGGGACGGAGAGTCCTCCAGCTTGGGAGAAGCCCTGCAGGCCTCCATGCCCAAATGAGTTGAACTGACCCCATTGTAAGAGTCAGGATTCTTTCCATTACAAACATCGGAAAACCAAATCAAAGCCGTGTCCACCAAAGAAGCAAGGCTGAGAAAGGAATCAAATGACTCAGGTAACTGGAAGCTGCAGGGGTTCAGCTGGCTGCAGGCATGACTGAGCCTGAGGAACCCGACAGCAGCACAGGATGCTCCTTCCCTCGGTGCTCAGTGGGTCCCCAGTGCCAGCTCCAGGCCTACATCTTCCTCAAAACCAGAAATACCAGTGAAAGGAGAGAACCTCTTTTTCAAAAGTTTCAGCAAAAATCTCAGAAAAAGCTCTAATTTGCCTAGCGTGGGTCACATGTCCATGTCCATGTCTGAACCAATCACTGAGGCCCAGGGCATGGAATGGTCTGATTGGCCAAGTTGGGTCCTATGCTCAGTCCTTGGAGTACAGGAGGCGGAGTCGCCCAAAGCAACATGGAGCAGTCAGAAGTTCGACATGTGTTCACCACACTAATCCAGTAGGAGGGTGTGGTGTTGTGTTCTGCTACGGGAAGGTATAGCTCTTCACAGCTCTGAAGTAGACATCAGAGACTTGAGTTTGCCACTGTGTCTACGGGACCGTACACAAGACACGTACACAAGCCTCACGTTTCTCAAACGTGGTGGGAGGATAAAGAGCCCGCCAGACCCCAGAGAGAACCATGAGGATGAAATGAGGTCGTGGAGGAACAGTTCTCCACAGGAAAGGGGCAGGGTGTCCAGCAATGGAGGGGAAGGGAGCATGACTTTCCATCTTTCTGAACCGCGTCCGCAGGCTCCCATTGGATCCGTGCTGGAGTGTGGCTTCCTTTTCCATTTATCATTCAAGGGGAAAAAAACTTCACTTCCCAGGCATTTGGTGTGCGATTGATGCCCCTCCCACCACCTCCGCCCCGCAGCCTAGAGGCACCCTCTCTGATCCCAGGGGAGGCGAGATTCATCATTCCCACACAGGGTTCACACCACGCAGTCGTGACCTGAACAACACAGCCACAATTAGCTAATGTAGATCATTTTCAGCAGAAAATGAAGCGGGAAATATGCAAAAATAATGAGCCCTTCACTGAAATTCCTGGAGCTGCTACAGGGTAAGCAATTTGAATAGCAGTTAAGATTCCTAGGGAGGAACCCATTAATAAGGACAATGCTTAAATCATTATGTATGGACCCCGGAACTCACTCGATAATTAATTCAGTCGATAAACATGGTATTAATCCTCCCATAGTGTATAACTGAAATGAGGCTTTTATTGAAATATTTGGTCGTTTCAGACTTTGTACGCTAAAGCAAAGGGGGACATTGGCCATGGCAAGGAGGCTGACACAGAGCCACGTGGAAGGGTAATGCACAGAGCCTGCCTCGTGGCCCAGAGAGGACACCCAGGTCACCAGGACCCTGGACCTAGTGCGAGCCCCGTATTGAACGTGGGCTCAGATGCCCTGTGCAAAAGGTGCCCATCTTTCAAATGGTTCTCCTTACAGGTCACAGTGGTAGTTTTTCATCTACCCAGCCCATCCGCGGGCAAGTGGTGGCAATGCCGCGTGCGGGTTCGGTGCCTGCCTCTGCGTCTCCCTTCCAGCCCGCCCGAGACCTTCTTTAGGTGGGGAAGGAGACAGAGGGAGAACCTCGGACTTGGGTGTCAGACCCAGGTCCAAGTCTAGGCTTAGCTCTCTACCAGCTCTTTGACCTTCAATTTGTGGAACTCTCTTTCCCGGTTTATAATTCATAAGAGCACCTACCTGTTGCGGCTTTTTGAAGAATAACTAAGAATATGGGAGTTAAGTACTCAGCCCTGTATATAGTTCAGGACAAGAGCTCACTAAAAGGGACCGTCAAGGCTCGGCCCCCCAGTCCTCAGATGTGTCTCCTCTGTAGGGGACCAGTTGCTCTGCACACAGGTCAGTTTCTCATGCACTCTTCAGCATCGGCTTAGCTCTGCTCCTGGTCCCAGGAGTGACTAAGTTTCCCAACATGGCACACCCATGGCCTTCAGGTCACACTTAAAGATCTAGCTTGTGACATCCCGCCCACACGCTGACTGCTGTGGAAGATGGCGCGGGCACACGGGGGCTTCGTTGGGCATTTCTGCCCACGTTTGTGCGTGTTTTCACTGGTTTGGTCATTTTCAAAACCTATCTAAAACGCATTGAACGGGGTTTCTCAAGTCCGCATCTAGGAGCGATATTGTCGGGCTCCCAAACTGACCTCCTCTCACCCTTCTGCTGGGGACGCCACTCCTCTTCCAGGTGAAGACGCCAGGACATTCTCGCGAGGCTCAGGGCCCTGCTGTGAGCAGCAAGACAATAAAAGGCAAGCGGAGTTCAGGAGGCCTGAACACCTTCATCTTTAAAGAGCATTGAGGAACATAAGTAATTCAAGCAGAGCCTTTAACGGGAAGAAACAAGTCATTAGCTATGACAGCTGAGACGTAATGAGATTCTAATTGACACGTTTCCTAATTGTTCCTTGCACCAGATCACAGGCAGAGTAAGTGGTATAATTAGGAATAGAACTCAAGCTTTCTGCTTCTAAACCTGGTACTTTTTTCACTATAAATATACATACCAACAGTCACAAAAATAACAGCAACGAAAACAATAGCAGCTGACACTTACTAGGGCTTCCCCTCTGCCATGACCTCCACTAAGTTTTTTATGCACTATCTCGTTTATTTCAATAAATAAATACATCTTTTTAAATGTTATTGAATCTATTGGGGTGACATTGATTAATAAAATTATAGGATTCAGGGGTGTACCTCCATAATACATTATCTTTATATTGTATGGTGTGTTCTCCACCCCAAGTCCAGTTGACTTTCATGATAATTGATGCCCCCCTTTACCCTCTCCTACCACCCCCACCCCCCTTTCCCTCTGGTAATCACCATACTGTTGTCTGTGCCACCCAGCCTCCCAACCCCCTCCCCTCAGACAGCCGTCAGTCTGCTCTCCCTAGCTGTGAGTCTGTTTCTATTTTGTTCATTTGTTTATTTGGTTCATTAGATTCCACATCTAAGTGAAATCATATGGTACTTGTCTTTCTCTGACTGGCTTATTTCACTCAGCATAATGCTCTCTAGGTCCATCCATGCGGTCGCAAAAGGTAAGACTTCTTTTTTATAGCTGTGTAGTATTCCATTGTGTAAATGTACCATGGCTCTTTTATCTGCTCATCTATGGATGGACATCTGGGCTGCTTCCAAATCCTGGCTATTGTAAATAACACTGCAATGAACACAGGGGTGCACGTATTCTTTCAAATCGGTGTTTTGGGTCTCTTCAAATATATTCCCAGAAGTGAAATTGTTGGGTCATAAGGCAGTTCCTATTTTAATTTTTCAAGGTAATTCCATACCATTTTCCATAGTAGCTGAACCAATCTGCATTTCCAGAGGGTTCCCCTTTCTCCACATCCTCTCCAACACTTGTTTATTGATTTATGCATGATAGCCATTCTGACAGGTGGGAGGTGATATCTCATTGCGGTTTAATTTTCATTTCTCCAATGATTAGTGACATTGAGCATCTTTTCAGATGTCTATTGGCCATCTGTACATCTTCTCTGGAGTAAAGAAAACTTTTGAGGGAGGTAATATTATTATCCCCATTTTACAGATGAGGAAATTCAGGCTTAGAGTCATTATGTAATTTTCCTAAGGACAGATAGCCCAGGAATAGCAGGCTTGGGATTCAGCCTGGATCTGTCCCTTATGGATCTACAGGGATGTGATTGCTGCATAACATTCTGTAGTCAGTCTCTTGTGTCAGGCATTCGGATTCTTTCCAATTTTTTCATTCGCTCAAATGATGCTGTATTGGCATCCTATACCGGATTTTGCTATCAGACCTGTCTTACACTGTTTAAATACAAAAGTTGCTTAAGGTTGGGGGTTTTTGCCCATTTTTTTCACTTCTGTATCTCCAGTGCCTAGAACAGAGTCTGGCACTAAGAAGGCTCAGTACATATTTGTTGAGTGGGTGGATGGATGGACAGACTCGGGGACGGACAGGTAAATGGACAGGTGGATGGATGGGTATGGGACTACTTCTGTAGCATAGATACACAGACATCTCCAGCTCTTGCCCCCCAGAGACCTCAGTTTAGGACAATGGTTCTCAACTTTGGCTGCATAAGAATCTCCTGGAGACCTTTTAAAAAATACTGGTGCCTAAATCCCACCTGCAGATGCTCAGATTTAACTGGCCTGGAGTGTGGCCTGGGCCTTGAAACCTTTAAGAGCTCCCCAGGTAATTCATATGTGCAGAGCCACCGGTTCGGGGAAAGTCCAAGGACCACCCTCATCAGAACTGCAGAGCACACTTGTTACAAATGCCAACTGCTGTGTCCTGCCCCCTGACCTACAAAATGATGTTTATTAAACGTAGGGGGGCCCTAACCTTTGTAAATAAGGCAAGAGCGATTCATTCTGACTCAGAGTGAATCAGTCTGAACCTTCATTTACAACTCAAGTGTCCAAGAAATATCACATTTACTTATTTCCCTTAAATCTAACTAAATCCCACTTCAGGACCCCCCCGCACCACCCAGGCAGACGTGGCCACCCTTCCAGGGTCTAATGGTCCCTGGGCTTGCAGTGGGACTGCCCACCTTGGCTCCCTTCCAGGCTGGGGCCCTCACTTCCTCCTCCCCCTCAGGGACACCACTCTGACACCGTCAATGACAGGGAGCAGAGCTGTCCTCAGGCGGCTTCTGCTTTTAGTCCTGCAAAAGCTCTAAATTCAAGAAATTAAATGGCCTGGTTGCCTTCTTAGAATGTGAAGAGGAAAAACCTTAGCCAGCGACCTCACTTACTCAGCCCGGCATACTTCAAAGCACAGAGAGCTGAAGTCAGGCTTCCAAGAAGAGCCAAGTTGTGTTGATTGATGCTCAGGGGAAATTTTTTTCTTCTGCTTACTACCAGGTTTAAAGATAGGTGACTTCCCTTACAGTGAGGGTCAGAGGCTAGTTTTAGATCCCTGACAGTCACAATGAGGGTTCTCTAGGACACTCCCACCTGGCCCCGGTCTTTGCCTCCTATTCCACACCAAGCTCAGTTTCATTCAGGCCAGCACACGCCCTCAGGGCAAAATGCAAAGGCTGGGAGGGGTGCCTGCCTTCCCTAAATCTCGGACCTCGGAGTTCCTTTCTTTCCCGTTGATTAGTGCATTTAAGGAAAAAACACAGATTTTCTCCAGCACTGTTTTCAAAGGGCAGGAAGGTCGCAGTACTGGGAAGGCCGAAGTCTGGGCTATGTAGCTTCTGCCTACTGGAGTTTGCTGAGATTTCCATCATAGCCTAATCCACGCCAATTTTTGTGAATGTTTAATGTTTCGTGTGTATTTGAAAATATATGTATTATCTACTTGTTGATTAAAACTTTATACATATGAACATATATACGTGCACAACTATAAATAATCAGCTGATAACTACGTTACTAAAATCTCCTGTATACTTACTTATTTTTTATCTCCTTTATCTGCTGATTTGGAGATAAAGAGCTCGAAGCGGGCGCTAGGTGTCTCATCCTCGGCCTGCGGGTCACCTGTCACCTGCCACGGTCCGGCTGCCTGTACGCGGAAGGCGTGGTGTTGATTAAATGACTGAAGTTCGTGACGGCTGTGCTGTCCCTCCCTCTCTACCCCGTTACTGCTTTCTGTCTGAATTACATGTGATGTAATGTCAACCTAGAAATGTCTGCTTTTTGTTATTGTTAGTATTTGCTCAACATATCTCTTAATATCTCTTCATTTTCTGTGCCCCTGTGTTATTTTTGTTCTAGATGGCACTTGTTGGAAATTGTATAGAACTGAACTTTTAAACCTAACCTAAGATTTGTCTCAGTAGGCACAGATTTCTCTCAGTAATTTGAGTTACTCACAGTTACTTTAGACGGATTCTTGCCATTTTATTTTGTGTTTCCCATTTACACGACTTTTTGATTCCTCTATCACACCCCACTTCCCACCTGTTATTAAGTGGACCATGTTTCTTTATCCCATCACTCTTTCCTAACATTTAATATTTCCTTTTCTAATATTCTTGTTTTAGTCTTCCAGAGAAAACTCTTAAGTACTCCATTTCCATATTTAAACTTACATTATCTAGCAACCTCTAGAAGAAATCGGTCTTTTTTAATGTTTTATTTTATTATTATTCAGTGTTTATTGATTTGAGAGGGGGGAGGGAAAATCAATTGGTTGCCTCCCAGGATCAAACCCAAAACCTAGGCATGCGCTCTGATGGGGACTCGAATCCCGAACCTTTCAGTCTAGGGAACGACACTCCAATGAACTGGGCCACATGGGCCAGGGCTAGAAGGCACATCTGTATATCTTTCCCTTGAACAGACAAAAAAAAAAAAAAAAAAACTCTGCGTGTTCTTTTTTTACGTCTCCTCTTTTCCTACCTCTTCCCTGTCTCTTCCCATATTTATATCCTATGGGATTTTAATTCTAGATAGCCATTATTTTTAGTAATCAAAGATCATTTATCTTCATCTCTAAATCTAACTAGTTTTTTGCATACCATTGCATCCTGCATCCCAGTGTCTTCTTTGCTTCATCTTTCATCTCCCTAGTAACCTTTTCAGATGGATTATGAGAGGTAAACTCTCCAGGCTCGTGCCTACCTGAAAATATCTTTACTATCTAGGGCACCTCAGGCAAGGCATGTAATTCCACCTTTAAAGCATTTTCCCTCAGAGCTTGGAATAAATACGTGGCTCTTTGTGTCCAGTGTTACACAGACTTGTTACTTTACAGAGAATCTGTTTCTCTTCTGACCTGTGCTCTTTCTGAAAGCTTTTATGATGGGTTTCTTTATCCCTGGTATTATGAAATGTTTTCAGTGACCGGGATTTCCTGCATTTGTTATTCAACATGCTTGGTCCTTTGGCATCTTTTGATGACAATAATAATTTTAATGCTAATAGCTGGCATTGAGTTTGATCACCAGGCCAGCCCACTTGTACTCTCTATGACGCCGTGCTAGATTCCATCATTATACCCACTTTACAGAAGAGAAAATGGTGCCACAAAAAAGAACAATTTCTTCAGCCCTGGAAATGATTTTACTACCATTTCTCACGGAATTTCCTCCATTTCTTTCTTGCTGCCACTTCCCGTTTGTCAGGTACTGGGGTCTGGAGGTCACGCAGTGCCTGAGCCTTGTCCCTGAGCGCTGCGTTTCGGGAGGGTTCTTCAGCCTGACTGTTGAGCTCACTGATCCCCGCATTAGTTGTCACCCTCCTGCGATGGAGCCCATATGCTGAAGCCCTGCGTCTGGGTCCAGACAACCACGCCCATCACTTCCCACCTGGAGACAGGCAACCAGGAGAGGGGCCAAGCCGCCTGCCTGCTCCCCACTCAATAGTCACCCTGGCAGTTTGCCCCCTGTTCTCTCCTGGTCCCACCAGCTCTCTCTGAATTTGGTACACCCCTAGAGAGCATACCCTATATTTTTGCAGCAATGCCTACTGTTAATTCTACTCCATTTGCTTGTCAGCTTATTACAATTTTTAAAAATAATGTCTGGCCCGCCAAGGACATGCATCTTGTTCTCCAGTGTCATTATGAATTGTTTATACCTTTTCTACCATGTCTAGGGATTTGGAGCAAAAAAATAAACAGATGCTTAGTTCACTGTTTGACCCAATCTCCTTCTCTTGCATGCAAAAAGCAGAGACTCCAGTCACCTTGAGAAATGAGGGCTTAACCAAGGAACACATGTAGCGACAAAGTGGACAGGTGTCTCTGACTCGTGGCCAGGCCTCTCAGGCACAAAAGGTGCCACACCTGGCTGCGTCCCAAGGGTCCTGAAAAGCTCTTTACAAACTGAAAGTTCCTCCAGGAATCAAGATCCTTTAAGCTGCAGAAGTTAAGGGGTGACAGCTTTGACGTTTCGCCATCCGTTCTCTCTCTCTCTGCTCCTGCCCTTGCTCCCGCCGCCACGCTATGGACCCCTCCGTACTTGAAGAGCCCACTCTTCACTTGACCGCAGATGATGGACCCATAGAGGAGGCAGCACCCACCCCAAGCTGGGCTCATCAAATTCACTCTCCTCTCTTTGAAATTTGAAACTTAGAAAGAAAACCCTTCCCACAGCAGAAACAACAGTGGCTCAGCCTTCCTTATCAGAAGCAACTTGTGAGGAAGTATCTGTGCATTTGCATTTCTGTGGCAAGTAATCCTTGGTCCACACTCCCAAACCATGACCCTGGCACATACTGACCTAGACTCCAGCTCCAGACTGAGCCTCATGCCTGGGAAGACATTGGACTTTGACTCTGACCATGGGACTGAGTCCTAGATTGCTCTATGCTCTGATGCAAGTTGAATTTGGGCTCCAGAAACATACCAAGCCCTGACCGCCCTCGTCATCACAGGAACACACACTGCTGTCACAAGTGGCCCCTGTATGAGAGTAGATAGTGTCTCTCCACGTGACTGGGGTACATCTCATCTCCCATGCAGCAGCCAGCGGGGTTCCTCCACCCCATGCCCCGAGGGTGGCTAAGCCCTGGAACAGCTGCTGTCACACCTGGGCCCACACCTGCCAGTGCACGGTCATGCTGAGCACATTCTCTTGCTGGGGAACCCAATGCCCAGAACAACTGCTGCAATCTGTTCTTTGACCTGCAGGAGCCTGGCATCAGCAGTCATAGCTTTGACTCGGACTCTCTGCACAAAAATCCAAGTAGGTGCTGCCGTTTGGAATCTCCTAAAGACCTGGGGGTTGCTAGTCAGTGGGGAGCCCCTCAGAGTCATCCCCAACACTCTCATCCACACACAACACGCTCTCAAGATGTGCTGATCCGGGCTCCCAAGTGCATCTCCTGTGGACTCCTCCTCCCCATCCCCATACCTATCCCCCTCCACGCAAGCCTGCACCCACCCTCTTCTTCCTGACTGGGGCTCCTGCCTCCATCTCCTCCCCTTCCACCCCACCTTCACTCTGTCGTCCTACGGCAACCAGAGTGAACTTCCACAGGATCGACCTCGCTCCCTGCCATGGGCCTCCCAACAGCCCACAGGTCAAGCCCAGCCTCCTGAGCCCCACGTGACCTGAAAGCCCAACAGCTCCAGGTTTTACCCAAGGAGGAAGAGAGTGTATTCTTCACGCAGACCTTTCCCCCCCAAGTTCTCATGAGCCTCCATTCCAACCCTCCTGTGGGGCAAACTATGGCTTTATTTCTTTGGAGCCTGTTGTTTTGCACAGCGGGGAGGAGCGGGGCTGTAATTATATAAGGCAAATTAAAGCTGTTATTAATCAAAGCATCCCTGAAAATATCAGATGCGTAATGCGACATCTCAGAGCTCCTCCCCCACTGGCTCCAACGCACATCCAGAAAGAAGCTGACCTTTTCCACAGCCGAATTACAAATGCCAGGATTGCATGGTGCCGTCCTCAGTTACCATCACCTTGAAGGGAGAGAACGCTGGAGGCCTCCCACGTCAGTGTTTTCAATCATGGGCATGTTTCCGCTCTCAGTCTCCGTGAGGGAGGGGCGCTGGACTCTGGAAAGCCATGCAGCCCCCACCTGGTGGGTTCGCCACGTGCACTGACCCAGAAAGGCAGTGACTTGAAAGATGGTTTGAGGATTGATCAGAACTACCCATCTGAGCTCCTCTTGTTCCCACAAATGGAAGATTTAATTTTTCTTTAATTGCCATTTCTAGAAGCACCACAGGACAAAGATGCTTCCATTGCCTATCTCCTAAATACAGATAATTTGTAGATCACTTTTCCCTTGACTACGTTGTTTTTATTCTTCAGCTTTAAATAAGAGAAAAAAAAGCTCTCCTTCTGGTCACATTTCTGTTTTTCATTCAAAGTCTTCCTTCAACAAGAAGGCAAAAGGATTGAGTCCAATAATTGGGGGAAAAGCAATTCCACATTCTAGGCTGATGTGATGTTATGGTATTTATAGCACAAACGTATCAAATTAGCATCTTCGCATGTTGCAATATAATTTCTTCCTCTGTCTCCTGTAACCTATATTTACAGTGGGAATTTTTTTTCCTTCTGCACTAAATTAAACAAGGTAGATCATTAGATTTTAGTTATTGCAAAACATGGGCAATCAATATTGGTCTCTGTTTCTTTTTTAACAGAACATCCTGGGTCTGATTTGAGCTGAGAAGCCTGGCCCATCACAAACAGAAGAGTTACGAATTCAATGGGCCTCACCAGGGAGCTTTGCTTCACCGTGACCATCCGCTGCAGCCAAATACATTCTGTCTGCTTCCAGGTTCAATGGTGCCAGAACCCTGTGGTCATTAGGGTGGTCAGAGCCAAGGGCAGCCTGACCCATGAGCCTCACCAGCTGGTGGCTGGCCTACATACCGGTCCATGGCTCTTGGACACACGGCAGAACTTTTCCCTCCTTTCGAGCCCTGTGTCTCTGATTCTGCACCCCAGCCCAGAAAGTGGGGCACAAGCGCAATTAGGAAGGAAGATGTTTTGCAAGGGGAAGCGCTCGTTCTAAACCAACCTTTAAGAGGCAATATGTTGATATGGCCATTGTCCAGAGCACAATAAAAAGACTGGAGGAGCTCTGACCGGTGTGGCTCAGCGGGTTGGGCGTCGTCCTGCAAAGCGAAAGGTCGCCGGTTCAGTTCCCACTCTGGGCACATGCCTGGGTGGCGGGCCTGGTCCTGGGTCAGGGCGTGTGCGAGAGCAACCAACTGATGTTTCTCTCTCGCATTGATGTCTCTTTTTCTCCTTCTCTTTCCCCCTTCTTTCCCCTCTCTCTAGAAATAAATAAATAAAATCTTTAAAAAAGAAACTTTGGAGGAAACAGTGCTAAACAAGACCATGAGCCACCCTCAGAAGGTGGGCAGAGGGTAGGGTGACCAACTGCCCCAGTTTACCTAGGACTGAGGATTTCCCAGGGCTTGAGGCTCTCCGTGATAAAACTCAGTGATAAGTCCCAGGTGAACCAGGGTATTTGGTCACCCTAGTATCTGGTGAAGCCCTAATACATGCCCTGCCCAGTCCCTCTGCTCTAGATGTTAGAACCTGGCCACACCTGCTCGTGGGAGGCGGAAGAATGCCCGGCACCTATCAGTAACATCAGCAAACTGTTGGGCAGACGGAGCATGTGACCGATGCAACCCTCACATTGCCCCAAGAAGGGGTGCAGATGGGATCACTGAATGCACTGCAATGGAGGTTTCACTGCCGCCGTTTCCAAAACTCAGCTTAGGAGCCAGGCCGGCATCAGTCAAATAGAAAAGCCAGGATTTGGCAGGCCGGGCTGGTCCTTGCGTCTTCCTCCGCGGATGGCCCCTTGGCCATGGCCCCTGGCTGTCGCCCGCCCTCCACAGTGCAGCTGCAGTGAGTCCTTTAACTTACGTCTGGTTAGTCCGCCTTTTCCCCTTCTGCTCCTAAGTCCTGTGGAGGGCGGGGCTTAAAAACACAGCACCCCAGCTTCTGGGGACCACGTCCCATTTTTCCCATTAATTATGACAGGCTAAGAGGAGAACAGAGAGGTGTGTGCTCTGTAGCTGACACACTTGGGCCGCGGCAAGGCCAAAGTCGTCCCTCCCAGGTGGCTAGAGCGGGGAGAGTGAAGGGCGGCCCGTGCTCACCCACGAGGATCGTGGTGATTTGGATTTGGTAAAACAACATCCCATGAAACTAATGTTGTTAATTTGAATTTTATTGATTTTTTAGTTTGCCATTTTATGAACCATCCATTTGCTTTGCTTTCATAGGCATATGCGAGCCATAAACAGGGGGATTTTACTCCAGCTTTCGTACTGGTGCCTATTTAAGTAACATCGTAATAGAAATTGCTGCGTCAACATGAGTGGGGGAAAGTTCTTTGAAAATATTTTTATTTTAAAGGGCACCCAAGCATGGCTCGGGTGTGAGAAATGTTTATATGATGTCAGGTTTCCCAGGCCAGGGTCCTGAGCTCCCAACCCCCGTGATTTCTTCACAAGAAGCACCTGCGTGGCTGGTTCTTTTCAGGAGGCCTCTCTGCCCCGTGCAATCCAGATGTTGCAAACCAGCATCCTCCAACCGGAACCGTCCGGCTCCGACTTGTGCCCGTCTCCAGGGGAGTGGGGCAAAAAAATCTGAGCTGGGAACCTGAGAAGGAGCACACTCCAGGGCTACCACAGTGGGTCCATCCTTCCGGGAAAACATGAGATGTGAACTTTCGCGGGACAGACCCCTTCACACCAAGAAACTGGGTCAAAATGATAGGTCCTGGAGGGTGCCCACTTTCCTCTGTGTGCCGATGGCAACAAAAGCAATGGTGCCAGGGACATTGTTTTTTCTTTCTTTGTCTCCAAAAAGATATTGAGACACTGTGTGCGGTTATTAAAGCTCTTAGCAGAGCAGCCAGTTCATAAGCAAACATCCCACAACCCATTTATATTTTTACTTGGCTACATTTTAAATTCTAATTGTCGTGTAGGGCAGTGTGGAGCCAACAGGAAAATCACAGCAAATGTATCAGTGAGGCCATTATAAACATGGTTGTAACCTGCGCGCCCAGAAAGTCGGGGAATGCTTAATTAGCCGTAAAGCATACCCAAGGATTTATTTCCCGTACCTCCCTCTTCAGCCCCATCTCTGGCTTCTCCCAGCTCTTCCCTACAAACTAGTGCCAGTTTCTAGCTCACTGGGGCCTTTGTCCATCTGCCCTGTCTGTGAAGAACTTTCCCCACCCTGTGGACTGATTAAGTCCCACTTGTCCCTTCATACCCAGCTGAGATGTTTCCTCCTCCAGGAAGGCTTCCCTGACACACACCAAGACAGCAGCTATTGCTGTCCCCACTTTGTGCCCCCCAGCACCCTGTGTGGGCCCTACTCTGCCACCCCAGGATGGCAGAACAGCAGTGACCCTGTGGTGGCAGCTGTCCCCTTCCTCCCTCCCCTGCCCCTTTTGTTTCCTGATCCCCAACTACTCAGCTTCCTCCTGTGGGTTTTGATAACTCACTCCCTGAGTAAGCAGGACCTTTAGACAATAGGTACTAAGCAGGCGCACTCTCCCAACATGCCAGGCCTCCTGTCTCAGACCCCAGATGGTCCCCACTGGCCTAATCCAGGATCCACAGCAAACTGCTAAGGCCCCCTTCCACCGCACGGGCTCCCGATGGGTCTGGACAGCAGGTGGGGAGAAAGGAGCACCTGGGGCCCTGGGCCACTGCCAAGTGCACCGAGTTCATAGAAGTGGCCTTGTTGGTTGCTTCTCTGGTGACTAGTCATTTGCAACCCAGCTTCGCAGGAGTGCGGACTGAACAGGCTTCGCCTACAGCAGCTCTGCCAGAACCCAGCGGACTTGTGGGTGGCTACCAGCAAGCTCTACCTGGACCTGCTGTCTTCGGATTCTGCATCGCCCTGCCACCATCTACCACCTCCCGCATCTTATCACCTTATCTGGTGAGAGGAGAAACGCCCCCACCCTCCGGCTGTGGGGTGCTGCCAGGCTACCTGAACCCGGAAGATCCATCCTTAGGCCTGACAGCAAAACCGCTCTCCTCCCTGTTGCTTTTCTGCGTGTGCTCAGCCCGGCCTCCCAGACCCCAGCCTATGACACTGTACATAACCTTCAGTTCGAACTATAAAAGTCCGTTTCTCTCTGCTTCTCACATTCGACCAGAAAATGAACCATAATTTGAAACACAGTAAAACGTAACCTTTCCCTTTTAGCACTAGAGCTCCTTCATTTTCAAAGAAAGCCAGCGGCTGGCAGATTGGATTTTGTTTTTTGCCAGTTATACATTTTGCCTCAAAAGCTGCCTTGAGTACAAAAAAGAAGTGAGGGCGTTCACACTCTGAAGATGAATCATCTTCAAAGCTGGCCTCCGAACCCCCGCGCCCACGACCCCGGTCCTGAGACAAACGCTCTAGTCATTAATGGGAGCGCGCACGACAGGCTGGAGTTATGAGGAGCGTTTGTTCGCCGCAGTTAAGAATGTCCTCTATTAATGACAACAGCTGTCGGTTTAATAACCCCAGAAAAGATCATTAAATTCTTTCACATTTCCCAGAAACAGATGGAAGAATTGCAGAAAGGTTCCAGCATATGGGGAAACATATTGGACTGCAGCAGCTCCAGAGAGTGGCCAGAAATTCAGCGCTCTCATGGACAGCTCCCCGCGGGACTGCCTGCGGGTGCCCGGTGCGAGCAGGTGTGCTCTGTGCCTGAGGGGGGGACGGGGACACAGTGAGGAGTGGGATGGAGACGGGTGGGCCCTCGGGCACCGGGCTGCGCTGGAAAGATGGCTGCCTGAGTCGGTGTGTTCTTGCGAAGGCTGAAAGGACGGCTCGGGTCAGCCGCACACGCCCCACTTCACTGCCCCAGCGATGGCTGGAGGCACCATCCATTGGCAGGGTATGACACCTTGCCCTCCCATGCCCGGTCCCTCTCCTTATGACCACGCGCTGCAGTGCACACAGATACATCCAGGTCGGCAACAGCCAGCCAATGTCCTTGCAGGCAAACTCCTGATAGCTTGCATCAACAAACTTGTTCTGCTGAGGGACCCGCCCACATCAGAGCCTTCAGATTGCTCTTGATTCCTTTCCCCATGCTCAGAGTCAAGTGTAGCTGCACCTTTCGTGCCTCAGGAGGCGAGAGGGCATTCTGCATCAGGTGTTCCAATGATTCAGATCTGACTCTGTCTACTTAGAGGGAGGGAGCAGTAACCATGGAGGAAATATACAGTTATAAAAAAAATTATCTCCCTGAAAAAAGGCCATAGGATCTGATGGCTTTACTGGTGAATTTTTTCATACTTTCCAGGAAGCTTTAACTCCCATACTGTATCCACTGCTCCCACATATAGACAAATGTAGGAAATGAAGCTATTCCTTCTGTGAAACAAGCGTAGTCTTGACAACACTTAACGCAGCATAAAAAAGAAAGAAAACTAAAGACCCAGCTCACTCAGGAAGCTAGAAATAAAGTCCTATGCAAATAGTGACAAGACAAATTTATAATTACATTGATGAATAGATGGGACACGAATCCAGGTTTGCAAGAATGGTTTATTATTGCAACGTAAGTAATGTAGAACACATGCAATATTATTGAATGGAAGCATTAAATATTGAAAAGAGTTATATTCTATTCAACTTGTATTTTCTCTAATTTATCCATTGGTGTTACAGGTTGAATTGCGTTCTCCCCAAAAAAAGATATGGTGAAGACCTAACCCCCAGTACCTCAGAATGTGAAATTATTTGGAAATAGAGATGTTGCAACTTGGTTAAGATGAAGTCATAGAGGAATAAGGTGGGCTCCTAACCCAATAAGATCGCTGTCCTTATAAGGCAATAGCCACATGAAGGTGGAGACATAGGGAGAATCCATGTGACGATGGAGGCCGAGATTGGAGTTCCTCAGCCGAGAGCCTAGGAGCACCAAAGATTGCCAGCAAATCACCAGAAGCTGAGAAGAGGCAAAGGATTCCCTTCCAGGTATCACAGGGGCATGGCCATGCTGACACCTTAAGTTTGGATTTCCAGCATCCAGAACCATGGAACAATAAATGTATGTTGGTTTAAGCCACCCAGGTCATGGCGCTTTGTTACAGTAGCCCTGGGGATCTAGACCGCACAAGTGGTTTAAGTTGGGAGTCAGCAAACTGTAGCTGGCAGGCCAAGTCCAGCCCTCAGGCTATTTTCCTATAGCCTCTGAATTTAAAGAAAGAGGAGGAAGAGGAGAATTGGAAGAGACCTGTGGCCTACAAAGCCTAAAATATTTAGTATTTGGACCATTAAAAAAATTGCCAAGCCCTGTTTTAATATAACCCTAATTAAAAGTCCCAATAGATGAATTTGAGCATATCTGGCAGACAAAACAGATAAAAATTTTTAACTAAAAAACTCTGGGTTAAGAAAAAAGAATAAAGAGCTCCAGCTGGTGTGGCTCAGTGGTTTGAGTGCCGGCCTGTAAACCAAAGGGTCGCTGGTTCAATTCTCAGTCAGGTGCACATGCCTGGGTTACAGGCCAGATCCCTAGTAGGGGGCCTGCGAGAGGCAACCACACATTGATGTTTCTCTCCTTCTCTTTCTCCTTTCCCTCTCCTCTGTCTAAAAATAAATAAAATCTTTAAAAAAAAGAGTAAGGAAAAACTATACCCTAACATATTTATGTATATAAAGTACATAAATCCACAACAACTAAACAGGGAAAACATTGACATACAGATTAATGAAGTCATATGTCACTTAAGTGGACCTAGTTTATAACAATAAGAGATTAATACATGCTATAGGTAATATCAGAAGCCTATAGGAAGACATACAATTTTGTAAATATTAGAGAAAATTGGGATATGGGGAAATAAATTATTAAATCATCAAATAAATATATGTCAAAGTAAGTTTTAAAATAATTTTTAAAATTAAATGTGAAAAAGAAACTTTTTAAAAATCTGGAAGAGAATTATGTATAAATATATTTGATTACTGAATAAGGAATAACTCTCTAAGCCAAAGCAGTGAAAGAAACAGTAGAGGAAAAGAACTATAGATTTGATGACAACATTTCAAACTTCTGTACTTCCAAAGAATTATAAACAAGATTAACAAATGACAAGCCAAGAAAAAAATATTTAACATGATGACAGAGAAAGGATTAATAATCTTCATATATAGAGATCAATAAGGAAAACACAAATATCCTAATAGAAAAATGGGCAACAGACAGACACCAACAATTCAGAGAGGACATATGAGAAGTAGACCATTTCACTTGTAACTTATTTTTTTTAGAAAAATTTTTTTGAAGATTTTTTTTTATTTTTACAGAGAGGGGAAGGGAGGGAGAAAGAGAGGGAGAGAAGCAGCAATGTATGGTTGCCTCTCACATGGCCCTCACTGGGGACCTGGCCCGCAACCCAGGCATGTGCCCTGACTGGGAATCAAACCGGGACCCTTTGGTTTCCAGCCTGTGCTCAATCCCAGCCAGGGCCACTCGTAATTTTTAAAACACACATTATAAAATGAGATCCCATGTTTGACCTATCAAATGGGCAAAATTCAAAAGGGCCTAAATACCGTGTCTTGGGTAGAGTGCAGTTGGAGACTTGCACGCACTAATAGTGGGAATACACCTAAACTGTATTTCTAGACTGCAGGCTCACACTCCAGAACGTTTGGCTACAGCATAGGTTTCTGAAATGAGAATGAGGCCATGGGTAACTGGCAAGAAAAGGTAAGGCTGCCTAAAACCCCAGGTCGCATCGGGTCATGTGCAATTCTTCCCAGAAGCTTATGTTTTAAGCCCCCCAGTCCCAGCAGCTGAACCCAAAGGACACTCCCACAGCTGAGCACAGGAAGCCCTAGTGGGGCGCGGTGCCCACAGTCCCCCCACCCGGGTTCCTCCCCCGGGCCAGGTGTGGCTGCTTGCTCTGCCCTCGGATGCTTCCCACGTGGTCCTGCTCCACCTGTGTGTGTCCTGCCGTCCTCGTCTCCGCAACTCAGCATCGCATCTCCGCGTCTTCCCTGCGCCCTCCCGGCAAGCAGCTCTTAGACGTAGTGCCACTGTCACTCTATTCATTTGAAATTTAATTAATTTTTAAACAGCGTTTTTATTGGGATTGTTATTTTTGTTAGTGTTGTGGTTACAACATGCCATAAATTTTGAGTGATTTGTCTTAAATATGTCTTTCCAGTAAGTCATGTCACTTTTAGAGCACAATTTTGCAGAACACAATCTTCTTTGGCATTTTATATGACATACATATCACATTCTTGTAGAACAACTCTATATGATTATCAAAAGCCTCAAAAAATTAACCAGCAACTACAGCAACATATACATAGGGGGGAAATCAGCAATATACATACAAATTTATGCACGGTGTGTTCATCGAGATGTTATTTATAAGTCTAAGAAGTTAGATTTATAAATCTAAACATCCAAATGCATAATACTTGATTGAATGCCTGGTATTTCATCTATACGATGGACTCTATGAGCCATTAAAGGTAATATTTTCGAAGCATGCCTGGTGCAATAAAATTGTTCATAATAGGTCAATAAGGAAAAACTCCAGTCTATAAGATACCACAGAGCAGCATCCAAATTTTATAACATAAATTATTAAAGTATGTTCTTTTCATTTATATGAGGTAAATATATAAATATGTACAGAAATATAAATAATAGTTAGAAATAATAGTCGATAGGCTTGTGGGTAAACATTCATTACCTTCTTGCACTTTTCTACATTTTCTAACTTTTCTATAATGAACATACATTAATTTTATAAATAAAAGACAATTGAAGATTATTTTTCCAAGTAAAGAAAAATGTAATGGCTGTTTGAGTTTCCAGGAAAGTGGCAAGAAAAGAACAGAGGGAAGGAGAGAGCAAGGGAAAGAGGACTTAGGGAAGAATGAGGCTGCCCTAAGCCTGAATCCCTCTCCGAAGAGACCCAGAGACTGGTAGAAGGAGCCTCTCCCAGCCCACGGAACTCCTCAGTTATTGCCAACTCTACCCTCGTTCGCTTGAACCAACAATGCCTGATCCTCCTGTACAGCCCCCTCCCTCTTGCCCCAGAGCGCAGGATGGGCTTTCTGACGCCCTGGCCCTTGGGTGATGGGGATCCTGGCTGGCAGGATCCATGTGTTGTGGCCACGAGACAAATACACATGGACACAGAAATCCTGTGGAGAAAAAGGGACGGCATGGCCACTCTCTGAGTGAGAGAGGGCCCCGACCCCTGCCTGGACAGGCTTCTATTGCTTTTCTGGGCACATTACATCGAGGAAGGTCCTCTTTTACTATACACAGGTTTGCGGTAGGTAGGTGATTACCTTTTACAGATAGCAAAGGAAAGAATGTTGCTAATTACTTCAAAGAGAAGGATGTTACTGATCCAGGGGAAAAGTGGCTGAACTGGTTACACTCCATACTTGGGAGGTTTAGCACAGACTTTTAGAGAGTTACTTTAGAGATATGCAGTAAATATTTGTTGACTCAATTCAGGGTGAGGGAGTTTTAGCAAAAGCAAGCCTCATAGCGGCCTAGGTACAATGCAGGTCTGATTTCTCAGCTCAGCTGCAGCCCAACAGCCAAGAATGCTCCTGCCCACCCCATCCCCTGAGCCCAGGGGATCAGGGCCAGGTCATATGTCACAGTCACTAGGGGAGGACACGCAACTCCATTCCTGTGCCTCCCACCCCTGCCCTGCAGGAATGACTGCTTCTCTGCCTCTTAGAGGTGGGACTGATGGTCCAGGCCCTAGAGAAGAGCTATTGCAGGCAAGAGTAGCACAAAACTCCTAATGAGAGTCGCCAGGCCTGAAGATGTTTCGTGACCTGAGAGATGGCTCAGCAGTCATTCAGGTGGACTACATCCACCTATGTCCATGCCTTGGCTCCATGTAGCCCTTCCCACCCATCCAAGGGAGAAAGAAGAGAGGAACTCTGAACTGACGAAGCCAATGGTGCTTTTAATAAGGAATTAACTTGGGTTTATTGGGAAAAAATAACATATGATTTGTTTCCAGCAGCACTGTAGATCTGACTCCCAGGAAGGACCCTCCTGAGTGAAGCCACTAAATGGAGGATAAAGGACTTTAGTCTCTTTAAATGCATTACTGAGCTGGCACAGAAGTAAGAAGTCTGTAAAGCCCTAAAATGAAGTGAAATAAGAAATCTGGGGGGGGGAAAGGATGAGTGCCAAAGTCTGCTTTCTCCCTGAGGGTTCTGCTAAATCCTAGGGACTTTGAAGTCCTTCACTGAAGACTACATGAGGTTTGGGGACAGAAGATAAAACTCAACCACGTCCCAAAGCGGGAGATCTGAGGTGAAATGCCCGCATCAACAAGCTGAGACTCAAAAGGACGACACGCTTGAAAAAGAAAAAAGAAACAGACGTGATCGCCACGCAAAGACAGAAGGATACTCCTTTATGCTGGCCTTGGCACTGGTTGAGGGGGAAAACTTCTTGCAAACACAAACCATCTCTTACAAAACTTTCAGACCCAAGACTACACACCTGTGAGGTCCCAAACACCTCCCGCGGTGCTTCCAGGCATCGCAGAGGCACACGGAAGTTCTCTCCAGAGCAACTTCGCCTCAGAGGGGGCTTCCAGGATGCTCACAAGGAAATGCTAACGGACGGCGGTGCGTGCAGACAGGGTCCTCGCCTGCCACAGCTCACTTCCCATCAGAGCACCCAGACAGTCAACCAGTATCCAAAGAGGCACATGGAAGAACTTCAGAGTGCAAGAAAGGCTAAAAGGGGCTAAAGAGGATGGAGAAAATGTGGAGTTTGATTAGAGAAGGTGCTCTGGGGACGCACACAGCTCAAAAATCTAAGAGAGAGAGAGATCCTGCCTCCCCCAGCACCCACAGAGCAAATCCCACAGCAGTAAGGTTGCCAGATTTATAACGAAAAAAAATTACAGAATGGCCAATAAACTTTGGATTTCAGATAACAACAGTTTTCTAGCATGCCCCATGCAATATTTGTGACATACTTATTCTAAAATATTATTTATTATCTTATTTTATTATTTTGTTCTTTTACTCTGAAAGTCAAAGTGTGTTTGTTGGTCATCCTGTATCTTATTTGGTGCCTTAGATAGAAGAAATCTGATTGGTCCTGCTTGAGTCACATGCCCTCCCTTCAGACCAATCCCGTGGGCAGCAGCACAGGGAGCACTGCGATTGGCAGTTCCATCAAAACTGCATGGGATGGAGGAGGGGCAGTTCCCCAGGGAAGGTAAAAGTCTTTGACAGAAAAAAAAAACAAGAGGTAGCCACTGTACTGGGGTTTGCTGAAGGATGATGGAAGCAGTGGTGGTCCTGGCATTATTCATTTATCATAATTTTGTTTGGCTCTGTTTTCTCCTGTCACTAGATTCCCCATCAAACACCTGATGCTCCTGGTCACGTTAAATCCACCAGGGTGATGCATCTGAGAACCTCAACCATACAGCAGGTGAATAGTGGGGAATCTCCAAGAAGCACTGACATCTGGTCCTCACCCCAGAGTTTCTGCTTTCATCAGTCTGGGTGCATCCTGGGCACCAGGATTGGTCAAAGCTTCCCAGGTGATTCTAACGGGTAACCAGGATGAGACCCTCTGGTCTGAGAGAATGAAGCAACAAAAGGAGGAATATCAGGCATTGAGAGCATCTCCTGAGGGCTCATAATTGAAGAAAAAGTAATTTAAACAACTGTAAACAGTCATCCAAGTGGAGCCACCTTAAAGCAGAGCCAGAGCTGTCATGACGGAGAAACTGCCTTGCACATTTTATACCTCAGAGCTTCTGAAGTTAAAAAGAGGGCAAAATAACCTTTGGACTGGGCTTAGGGCAACCTTGTGTCCGAAAGAGCTGATGGCCAAGCTAGAAAGCTCCAGCTGGTCCTGCCTCAGCCCGGGTCTGGAGATTTCATTCCTTGCTTTTCCTGTTTGAGTTCAGCTGCACTGTCTGTGTGGGAAGAGCTGGCCCTGCCCGAGGCTGGTGTGCCCCTCTGCTGCAGGATGCTGTCTCCCCGGCTCTCAGAGGGCCCCTGGTTGTGAGTCTCCAGGAAGCCAGCATGAACAAGGAGAAGCGGCCTCAGGGCCACTGCCCGTGAGTCAGCGCCAAGGCGCTTCTGCATTGAGAGGCAGGCACTGCTCA
>PVJI01015503.1:0-40954 GCA_004026765.1 Micronycteris hirsuta
TCCCCTGTTGATATTCCTCCATACCTCACATAACTCCCTTCAACATTTCATACAATAAAGGCTGGGTGGTGATGAACTTCTTGAACTTGACCTTATCTGAGAAGCACTTTCTCTGCCCTTCCATTCTAAATGAAATCTTTGCTGGATAGAGTATTCTTGGATGTAGGTCCTTGCCTTTCATGACTTGGAACATCTCTGTTCAGCCCCTTCTTGCCTGCAAGGTCTCCTTTGAGAAATCAGCTGACAGTCTTATGGGGATTCCTTTGTAGGTAATTTTCACCTTTTCTCTTGCTGCTCCCAGGATCCTTTCCTTATCTTTAATCTTGGATAATGTAATTATGATGTGTCTTGGTGTGTTCCTCTTTGGGTCCAACTTCTTTGGAACTCTCTGAGCTTCCTGGACTTCCCGAAAGTCTATTTCCTTCACCAGCTTTGGGAAATTCTCCATCATTATGTGTTCAAATATTTTTTCAATTCCTTGGATTTCTTCTTCTCCTTCTGGCAGCCCTATGATCCATATGTTGGGACATTTACAGATGTCTTGGAGGTTTCTGAGCCCCTCCTCCATTTTTTGAATTCTTGTTTCTTCATTCTTTTCTGGTTGGATGTTTTTTTCTTTCTGCTGGTCCACTCCATTGATTTGAGTCCCAGTTTCCTTATCCCTATTGGTTCCCTGCAGATCTCTCCTCATTTGTTCAAGCAATTTCGTTAATTTTTCATCGAATTCTGAAAGCATCCTTATTACAAGGGTTTTGAACTGTGCATCTGATAGGTTGGCTATCTCTTGGTCGGTTAGCTCTGGGGCTTTTATCTGTTCCTTTCTTTGGGCCATTTTTTTTTCTCTTGGTGAGCCTGTTACTGTAAGGGGGGTGGAGTCTTGGGGATCCCCTGTGCAGGGAAGCTCCCGGTAGTTGGGTTGTGATGTAGCCTGTGGGGGCGGGACCTGAGCACACAATGGCGCCTTCTCCGCTCTCCGCACCCACACAGCCTCCTGCAAGCAATTCAGGCCCCTCTGCGCTGGCTCTGGGGGTCGCCCCGGGGGTCACTGGACGGGCTGCACAGCTCCAATCCCCCGCGGGTCTCCCCAGCAAACTTTCCTGTGAGGCCGGGAGTTCCTCCCGCCGCCGACTGCACCCCCACAGGCGCTCCTAATCCGCACCGATGGGCTGCGCCCTGCCCTCTCTCCCAGTCTCTCTGCACGTGAATGCAGACCTGCCCGGTCCACCAGTCTCTGCCCTGCTGGGTCTGGATGAGCCGGGCGCAGACCGTGCTTCAGTCGCCCCCCCCCCCCCCCCCCCCCCCGTCTGGGTGTGCTGTGGCTGTGTTGGAACCGCTCCTCTAACCGCAGTCCTGCCGTCTGCTCACCTGCTCCTCGCCGGGGGGTCGTGGAGTGTTCTCCCTCCGCCCTACTCCTCTCGGCTCACCAGACTGGATAAATGTATCTTCTTTAATTCCTTGGTTGTCGGACTTCCTCTCAATTCGATTTTCTGTCAGATCTGGCTGTTTTTGGATGTGTAGATTTCTGATTTTTTTCCTTGTTTGGTTGTGCGAGGCGGTACGGTGCATTCACCTATGCCGCCATCTTAGGAAGTCTCAATATTTAATAATTTCTATATTTAAAATTAAATCCTCAATCCATCTGGACTTTATTTTTACGTGAAAACTGAGGGAAGGCTCTACCTCTAGTTTTGTCTAAATCACTAACCTGTTATCACACCCCATATATTAGATTATTAATTTTTTACTTAAATATGACACAAGTCTGTTAATATTTATGTTACATATCACATTTGGTAACATTCATTTTTGGTGTATGGTTGCATGAGTTTTGAAAAATATGAATTGTGTAACTGCTATCACAAACAAGATACAGAATAGTTCTATTACCCTCCTCAAATCCCCTCTCACTGCCCATTTATATTCAAAACCCACTTAATCCCTAGTCATGGCAACCCATGATCTTTTCTCAATCCCTATAGCATGGTCATTTTTAGAATGTCATCTAGATAGCATGACACAGGGTACCTCTGAGTATGGCTTCTTTTACTTAGCATAACACATTTGATCTCTCTTCATGTTGTTGTGTATGTTAATAGTTTATAATTTTGTTTAGTAGTAATCCATTGTACCAGTTTGTTTATCTATTCACTAGTTGAGGACATGTGGAATGTTTTCTGGATATTGTGATTATGAATAAAGTTATTATATGGACTGAATGTTTGTGTCCCTCCAAAATGCATATGTCTAACCCCCAAAGTGTTGGTACTAGGAGGTGGAGTCTTCAGGAGGTGATTAGGTCACAAGGGTGGAGTCTCATGAGTGAGATTAGTGACTTTATAAAAGAGGTGCCAGAACGCTCTCTCACCCTTCCTCCTAGAAAAGACACAGTGAAAAGATGGCTATGAGGTACCATCCTTCAGAATTGTGAGAAATTAATGTCTGTTGTTTAAGCCATCCAGTCTGTGGTACTCTGTCATAGCAGCCTAAATGACTAAAACAGTTGTTATGAACATTTGCCTAAAAGTTTTTGTGAGCACAAACATTTTCATTTCTCTTGGATAAATACCTAGAAATGGGAATTACTGGATCATATGGTAAGCATTTTTAACTTTACAAGAGACTGCCTCACTGGTTTTCAAAGTAACTGCACCATTTTGCATTCCCACCAGCAGTGTATGAGAGCCCCTGCTGCTCCGCATTCTCATCAGCACTTGGTATTTTCAGACTTTTAAAATCTATTCTAATACTTATGTAATGGTAATTTCATTGTGATGTTAATTTACATTTCTCTAATGTCTAATGATGTTGAGTGTATTTTTCATGTGTTTATTAAGCATTTGTATTCTTCTTTGGTGAAATGCCTTTTCGAAGCTTGTGCCAAATTTTTTATTAGGTTGTTTGTTTACTTATTTTTGAGTTGACATGGTAACTTTCTTATGAACTGTATTTTCATATTTATGTGTGTCTATTTCTAGATCCTCTGTTTCAGTCCATTAATCTACCTGTCTATTCCTGGGCCAGAACCACAGTGTTTTTATTACTGAAACTGTTTTATTACAGTAAGAATGTATTTCATTCATATAAGACAAGTCCTCCTTTATTATTTTTTCAAAATACTCTCGGTTATTTTCAAATAGTTCTTGCCAGATTTACTTTAGAATAATTTTGCCCATGTTCTTCCCAAATTCTGTTTAGATGTTTATCTGAAATGATAATGAATTAAATAAAATGATTTCAAAAAAATTATCCTGTATAATTCTGTCTTCCAAATCAATATATTATCAAATTGCCCCTCCCAGACAGATCTTTCTGTTTATTAGACTAGTTATTTGTGTCTTTTGGGTTGCTATTTTTCCACATATTTGTATTTAGTCTGTTTTCATATTCATATTCAGCATGCATCAGCATCAAGGATAAAATCAGAAATGAAAACAGGACAAGGACACTTTTGGGTAGAACTCTGGTTCAATCCCAAATTGTATAGGCTTGGGACTGAACTATGACAGTGGTGTTCTTTACATCTGTCCTGTTTGAGCTATTTGTAAAACTTACAGCATAAAATTTGAGGATTAGAAAGCAAATAAACCCAGTAACAGTTAAGACTCCAACTCTTTGTGCAGCCCATAACTCTTACAGTGAATGAAAACTCTTTCAGTCATGTTTGCCCCCAGGGACAGCTGACCTGTTACAGAGTCATCCAGAAGGAATCTACATTGCCACTGTGGATTACAGCCACTCCTCTGTAGCTACACATTTGTGAAATATTAAAAATGCCACTTTCTTACTTTTTAGAATAAATGTGAGCCCATGTGAACACTTTTTCTTTTTCAAAGAGCTGTTTAGCTTGATGTAGAAAGGAATTCTCATGAAGAAGAATGCAGTTCATCAGCTTGACCACGAAGCTGCCTGAACTCTCCTTAGTGATCAATCGATCAAAGTGATCAACTCCATTTCCAGGTTTTTCTTCCTGACATTACTAGGAAGAAAATTAGCCTTTGTTTCATTTTCAAGAGACTTAAAATCCCTTAAACTTTTAATAATATAAGTGTTCCCAGCCTCTACGAAAAATTAGGTCCCATTTATCTTGCTTCCTGGAGCTTTTCCATCCTACAGAATTCAAGTAAACATTGTAGTCATGATATAGTTTCAGCTTCCTTACAAGGGACTCCAAATCACAATGGCTTAAATAAGAACAAGTCTTATTTCTCTCTTAGGTAAAAGTATGATCTGGCATGACAGTTCATCCCCATGAAGTTTTCAGGCATCCAGGCTCCTGCCTTACTGCTCTGTCATGCTTCGGGTGTGCCTCTTATGTGCACGGTCCAGTGGCATTCTGCAACATTCCACTCATGAGACCGCAAAGGGGAAGAGGAGGCCATGCCCCTCCCTTTTAAAGGCATTAATCAGATATTCAACATGTCACTTCCATGCATATACTTTCGGAGAATATGTTAATGGTCACCAAATTACCCCCAAACTTAGGCATTTAAAACAACAAAAATGTATGATTTCACAATTCCTATGGGTTCAGGAATTTGCATATGGTTCTGCTGGGTGCTTGTAGCTCAAGGGCTCTCATGAGGTTGCCTTTGAGCTGTCAGCTAGGCTGCAGTCTCATCCGAAGCTTTGACTGGGGGAGGATCCTCTTCCCAGCTCACCCGCATGGCATGGGCATAACTGAGTTCCTTGTGGGATGTTGGACTGAGGGCCCCAAATCTTTGCTGGCTGTTGGCTAGAGGCTTCCCTCAGTTCCTTGCCACATAGACCTCTTCAGTGGGCAACTTACAATGTGAAATTGTTCAGAGTAAGTAAGTGAGCAAGCAAGAGAGAGTATGCAAGATGGAAGACACAGTCTTTTTATAACTTGATCTTGGAAGTTAAGGTTCCTATTTGTTCCAACACAAGGCAGGGCACAGACAGGGACAACCCAGTTTCCCCTGGTGAGTTGCTGTTTAGTCACATAAAGCAATGAAGATGTCATGATTATCTAGGACACAAAAGGATACCACAGCCAGGACTTAGTTACCGAGCCACATACTAGCTCTGAGGAGGTTGGGAAATGTCACCTTTATTTTATGTATTTATATGCCCAACTAAAAATTCTCTATTAGTGTGAGAAAGAAGAGGAGAATGAATATTGATAAAGAAGTAGAGTAGCAGCCTTTGCCCCAGTAGGCATTAAGAGACATTTTACAGGGCTATCCTAAGCTTTAGTCAGAGTGGACATGGTTATGCAGTAACAAAAGAACCCCAAAATCTCTGTGACGAATTGAACAAAAAATAAGCTCTTACTAAGTTCATTTCAGGTCTAGGTCACCTCCTTTGACAATGGCTTTCCTAGAGGCAGTTCAATAATCCAGGTTGCTTCACATTTACCATCGTTGAATTACTGGGGGAAGAGACAGCAGGAGAAGCAGGCACTGGCTCCTGAATGCATTGGTTTAGAAGGTGTACCCTGTCTGAGCATGCCTGCTCAGATTTCACTGACCAGCATCAGTCATATGGCCACATCTAATTTCCAGGGAGCAGGAAAGCATAATACCCCTATGAACTTGGAAGGAGAATAGAGTCAAAGAATAGTCAGACAACACTGTGTTTTTGATATGGTGAGGGCCTTCACATTAGCCATGATGCAGCAGAGCAGTCCTAAACAGGCAGAGAGACAGTTTTGTGCCTGCTGATGGCTCTAAACCTGTGCTCACAGCCCAGACTACCACACTATGCCAGTGGGTTCCCAGGTTTGGATGGCAGTGGGATAACTCATTTATAACCAAGAACAGTTTTCAGTTTCAGCTCTGAATGAACTTTGTGAACTTGGAACTTATTCTGACAGCAGGAACTAAAAGGACCACAGATAAATTATATTGTTTACTCGTCACCATAGACCACCCGTCTCTTAATTACTTGGGTGCTTTGGTGACTTATTAAATAACTTAGTCAGAAAGAGTTGCACACAATGCACTCAACATGAAAAGTGCTCATAGTGGAGACCAACATAAACATGAAATTTCTGTAATTTCTACCACAGCTGTTGTTTATCAGCATGGGACCTATAGTTTTTCTAACTGAGAATCATTCACTCAAGGTCTCTGGTCCCAAATTATGGTATCTTTCTTGTGGCATCATGAGCTTCCCCTCACCCTCAGGACCATGTAATAATTAATGAGATATTTTGGTGACTTTATTCTATCTTTTCCAGGCTATCCAAGAGTGTTCTGTGTTAAAGAGGACAACACCTTCTCCTTGGCATTGCTACTGTTCTTTTTCCAGGTGTGACCATCTGTCTGCCTTTATCTGCTTTGATTGTTTCTCCATTTGGGGAGGGTAACTCTAACTGTTATAATAGTTAAATCTCAAAATATGCATGACTTTATATGATACTAGTCTATTTCTCATTTATTGAAAATCTCAAATGGATATTTTTGGTTGCTGCCAATAGCAGATCCCAATCCACAAAGTTATTCAGAGACCAGGCTAACAGAGGATCCTCTATCTTCAACAATATTTCCAAGTTTTCCCTAGGCTCCCACATCCTACCAAACAAAGATAGGAAGAAAGAAAGCAGATAAAACACTTCATATTTACTTGCTAGGGCTGCCACAACCAAGTAACATACTGGGTGGCATAAACAACAAGAATTTATTACATTAGTTCTGGAGGCTGGAAGTCCAAGATCAAGGTGTGGGCAGGGTTGGTTCCTTTTGAGGCCTCTCTCCTTGACTTGCAGATAGTTGTCTTCTCCCTATGTCCTTACATGGTCTTCTCTCTGTGTCTGTGACTTAATTTCCCCTTTTTATAAAGACACCAGTCATTTTTATTAGGGGAGCACCCTCATTACCTTATTAACCTTAATTACATCTTTAAAGATTCTATCTCCAAGTACAGTCATATTCTGATACTGGGCATCAGGACTTCAACATGTGAATTTTGGGGAAGACACAGTTCAGCTCATAGCACATTTTGAATCACGTTAGGCTAATAAGTGGTCTTGGTCAAAGTCACTGGCCAAAGCCACTGGCCAAATCCAATGCACAGCACCACCTAGATTCAAGGGAGGCTGGGAAGTGTGTCCTATGTCTGGTAGCAATGTCTCAGCAACTCTCCACTATGGCATGGAAAGTGAGTTGTGCATGGACAGCTAGCCAGCTCTGCCACAGCAGGAATGCTTTCCTTAAAGTCTCTTTATCCTAATTGCCCCAACCATCATATTCAGATTGTCCAGTGCAGGGAATTAAAATCCCCATAACATACTCATTGAATGCTCAAGTAAGTAAGCTCACTGCACACATTTCTTTCCTTTTATGATGTGACAAAGACCAGACACAGGTTTCCATTTTTTTGCATTGAATGCTTAATGCAGAATAGACTTAAAAATTTAGTAACACACTGACATAATAATTACTGTCCTCACTGTCATCATCAAGAAGAGTAAATGGTATAGTCAAAAGAGTGAGAGGCAGGAGAGTAGAGACACTGAGAAGGCCATCCATAACCCTACACGACAACCAGGGAAAGCATCTCCCAAGTGCTTGCTGTGATCCTCACTCTTACGTTCTAACCCAACAAAAAATGTCAGCCCTCCCAGAAATCTGACTCTCCAGATATCTATGAAACACTAGCGGATTCCAGGATCAGCCCTGATGAACCACTGTTTAAATGCCAGTTGGTAGAACTCAGATATGGTTAACAAATAGAGAACAAGTCTTAACAAATTCATTAGGGAAAGTTTAAAAGGCTGAGACCAGCATTCTAAAATTTGTTTATCCTGAAACCTAGTTGATTAGATATTGCTGCCTGTAATATGAATTTCACAGTCCCTTGTGGACTGTTCCACGGTCTTACAAGAGATGGGTCTTAATTCAAAAGAGGGATCATCTGTCACCACAAAACCCTCCTTAATTAATATCTAGTAAATATTTTCTCTTCAAACTTTAGGACTTTGTGCCTTGACTTCTTTCAGGACAGGGTGATCAGAAAGTGAGCAGGACTTTTCCATGTGCCTCAAAAGGCTTTTGGTAAGTTTCAGAGGACAAAGGTATTAATAAGGAAAAACTAAGGCATTCAACCTAAAAACCTGAAAAATCTGTGTCCACACTTTTTCCTTTCCTATAAACAAGTATAAATAAATAAAATAAACATCTGTATACATATAAAAATTATGTTTGCTTTTATGAAACTAGATTCACTGTACAATAGTCCCCCATCTTCCATGGGTTTGCTTTCTAGTTTCAGTTACCCAAGGTCAACCACAGCCTGAAAATAGTAAATGGAAAACTCTGGAAGTAAAGATTCAAGCTTTAAATTGCATGCCATTCTGAGTAGCATCATGAAATCTTGTGCTGTCTCCCTCTGTCCCACATGGATGTGACTCATTTCTTTTGTTCAGTGTCTCCACGATGTATATGCACACTGCCTGACTGTTAGTCACTCAGTGGCTGTCTTGGTTATGAGATTGACTCTCAGGAATCGCAGTGCTTGTGTTCAAGTGACCCTTATTTTACTTAATAATCTTCCCAAAGTACAAGAGTAGGGATAGCAATTAGCACATACCAAAGAGCAGCCATAAACTACTTTCCTTAAGTGAAAATGTATAGGGAAAAACGTAGCAGATACAGGATTCGGCACTCTCCATGGTTTCAGTCAGGCATCCAGTAGGTATCCTGGAATGTATCCCCTGTGGACAAGGGTAAAGTACTGTACACACAGTAATTTGAACTCATCACTAGCAACCTGCCAACTCCGTCACAGGGTTTTTCCTGTCTGATTCTATTCCTGGAATGCCTTTTTTTTTTTTCCCAGCTCCACAGTCTTCTAAGCCCATCTCCAAGGTTTCTAGTAAAATAGTTCCTTCCTAATTCTACTTAAACTAACCAATGTATTCCCTTCCCTAAGCCTTGATCAGTTCTTATTTGCTGAATAAAATTCCTATTGACTCCAGCCTGCACTATCTCATTTTCAATATTATTATTTTTTGTTCTGAGTGGAAATGATCAAAATGAACATTGAGATGAAAAAGCATAACCAAGAAGATAAATAGCAGAACATTCATAAAGAAAAAAAGCTTATTTAATCACCATGAAGGGTAAGGCAGGGAAATCAGCATTTTATTCCCATGAATAATGGCCTTAATGTGGGAATAAACTCTAAACTTTGAAAATGTTAACAAGGTATGCAGAGTGGGTGAGGGAATGAGTGATAAAAAGAGGTGAAAGCAGGTAGGGACTTGCAGTCTTCAGGTAAGGAATTTGGATTTTTTTTTTTCTCAAGCTTAGAGAGCAGTCTTTGGACAGTATTGTGTAGAGAATAAATTATAGTTGTAAAAATTGGAGATTGATGAATTACAATATAACTGCAATAGAAGAGAGAAAAGATGGTTTAGCTGAGGTAAGGGTGGTGGCAGGGGATACAAAGAGAAGTGGATTAATTTTGCACAATGTTGGAGATAGAAGAGCTAGATTTGGTAGATTTGAATTTGAAAGTGATTTTAAAATGGGGGAAAAGGCAGGAACTTGGAAGTAACATAATTGGAAAATTAATGACAAGGAAATCTGGGGAAGAGGTATGTGGATAGACTTTTCTAAATGAACAAAAACACAAGGATACTTGTGTCCCATGTGAACACTCACCAAAGCATAAGAGAGTATTAATAATCAAGTA
Source organism: Micronycteris hirsuta (assembly GCA_004026765.1). Classification (NCBI taxonomy): domain Eukaryota; kingdom Metazoa; phylum Chordata; class Mammalia; order Chiroptera; family Phyllostomidae; genus Micronycteris; species Micronycteris hirsuta. Next base: position 9,658 of record PVJI01015503.1, read on the forward strand.
GATAGGATGACCAATTCTGTGGATACAGTCAACTCTTTTCCCTAGCTGCCATGTCATTGCCCAGTGGGCTCATGAGCAAAGTGGTCTTGGTGGCAGGGTGGAGGTTATTCATGGGCTCAGCAACATGGACTTTCACTTTCAAGGCTGATCTGGCTACAGCCATTACTTAGTGTCCAATCTGCCAGCAGCAAAGATCAAAACTAACATGACACTATTCCTGGAGTGATCAGCCAGCTACCTGTGGCAGGTTAACTATATTGGACCAGTTTTATCATGGATGGGTCAGTGTTTTGTCCTTACTAGAATATACACTTACTAGAGTATACACTTACTAGAGTATACACTTACTGGAAGGGTCAGTGTTTTGTCCTTACTATAGAAACAGATTTGTCTTCCCTGAATGCAAAGCTTTTGCCAAAAGTACAGAATGTCTTATCCACTGCCAGAGTATTATACACAGCATTGCTTCTGATCAAGGAACTCACTTCATAGCAAAAGAAGGGCAGCAGTGTGACAATGCTCATAGAATTTACTGAATTCTGCACATTCCCACCATCTTGAAGCAGCTGGTATGACAGAAGAGTATAATGGACTTTTTAAGAGTCAGAGTACTGGCTAGGTGCCAATGCCTTTCAGGGTTGGGGCCATGTTCTACAGAATGCTGTATATATTCTGAATCAGTGTCCACTGTATGGTGCCTCCTGTAATTAGGATTCACAAGTCCAGGAATCAAGTGGTGGAAATAGAAGTGGCACCTACTCACTGTTACAGTATCCTAGTGATGTACTAGCAAAATATTTTATTCCTGTTCTTGTGATTTAATGCTCTGCACCCTAGAAGTCTTAGTTCCAGGAGGAGTAATGCTTCCATCAGAAGACGCAATGATGACTTCATTGAACTGGACATTTAGATTGCCACCTAACCACTTGAGCTCCTCATGCCTCTCATTCAACAGGTAAAGAAAGAAGTTATTATCCTGGCTGGGGTGATTAATCTTGACTAACCCAGATTTTGTTGTTTGGCTTTGGTCATTGGATGAACAATGTTGCCATTAACCAAAGGAAGTACAGATCTGGAGGCAGGAATGGAATTAAGAATACTCTCTTGGACATGTTACAACCCAGAAGAAATGTCAAGTATAGACAATGTCATGGACTGACATGTCAATGTGTCTGGAGAGTCCACAGAGAAAATCAAAGTTCTAAATACAATTATGCAAGTACCTGACAAATAGGTGATTTTCAAAACCATGGGACTGGATGAGATCACCCAAGGAGAAAATGGAGATAGGAAAGAGAAGATGATTGAAGGCTAAGCATTAGGACTCTGACGTTCTGAGACTAAGAAGAGGAGGAGAAGTGAAGAAAAGATAGAGAGACAGTGGGTTGTGTCTAAGGAAGAAAATGAAAGATGTGTGGGACACAGAAGTCAAAAAGAGAAAAAAAAAATTCAAAGGAAAATCCAGTATCTGGTTAAGTGTTGCTCAGAGATGGAGCCAGATGGGGAAAGAGAACTGACCTGTGACTGGAAGACAAACTGGGAGATAACTGCACACCTTTACAGGTATGGGCTCAGCAGAATCACAGGGGCAGAAGACAAATTCAAGGGAGTTTAGGAGTACATAAGTTAGCTTTTTCTGTGTAACAAGTTACCACCAATTTATCATCTTAAAACAACACACATTTATTATCTCATAGTTTTCATGAGTCAAGAGTCTAGGCACAGGCTGTCTGGGTCCCCTGCCCAGGGTCTTTCTTGGCCATGATCAGGCATTGCCGGGGCTGTGATCTCACCAAAGGCTTGGATCCTCTTCCAAGATTAGAGATTGCTGGCAGAATTCCATTGTTTATAGTTGTAGACCTGAGGCTTTCAGCTACTAGAGGCCACTCACCCCTTTTTGTTACGTTGCTTTCTCTACAACATGGCAATTAGCTTCTTCTAGGTCAGCAAGAGAAATCACTGACTTTGAATTTCTGACTTCAGGAAAGGCCCATCTTTTTCATGGACTCCTCTGATTAGGCCAGGCCCATTCCGAATAATCTCACCTTTTGGTTAACTCAAAGTCAATGGATTAATAACCCAATCACAAGAGTAAAATCTCACCATAGTCACAGTCCTACCTACACTCAAAGGAGAGAACTATCAGGGTATGTGACAAGGGGGCAGAAATTTGCAGGGCCATTTTAGAACTCTGCTTAGTCAAAGAGGGATTGTCAGGTTTGGAAAATGCTGATTGAATACACTGATGACACCTAATACCACAACTGCCATTTGTTATGCATCTACTCTATGCTGAGTACCTTGCTGATCACCTAATGTTCCTATTGCTGAACTTGATCATAACCTTGTGGGGCAGGCCCTGTTATTAGTCCATTTTACAAATGAGGAAATTGAGATTCCAAGAATTTGATGACTTCCCAAGGTCATGTTATAATGGGAGTTCCAGGGTTCAAATTCAGATCTATCCTCCCCCGAAGTTCTCTTGGGTGGTATGCCTTCTTTAAGAGAATTGTTACCAGGGTTAAATGAAGTAATTATATGTCCAGTACTCACTAGAGAATATGGTCACTCTCTACAGGTAACAGGTAAAATTCTCCAAGCTCACATCTCAGCCTCCACTTTGCCCACTCCCTGCCCACCCCCGTTTGGCCCCCTTCAACCTTTATGGCCACATCTCTCAGTTTCCCATCTCCTGCCACATCTCTGGGATTCAGTCTCTCTTTGTTAGCTTTCCCCGAGCACAGGCCCTTCTCTGTGCTGGTTACTGTGATAACCATAAAAAGGTCTTTCTGGCCTCTGATCCTCTTAAAACCCAGCTGGCCAAAAGAATATCCTCTCAATATCATTTGCATCCCCTTTTCCTCCTACTAGACTACATTGTCTGCTTACCTGCTGCCAGCTACTCTAGACCATGTTTTATGCCTCAGCACCATCCCCCATTCCACTGCACAGCCTTTGAGCAATAACTATTCCAGAACCTCAACAGAGTAATTGTTAGTTGACCAGACAAACTGAGGGGATCTAAGTCACTAAGAGCACTGGAAGAGGGATTCCCGAATGCCTGCTTAAGTCTCCATGGCCAATGTGAATGCAGATCTTGGACCCCTACCCCATTTGTGTCTTCACTCTGGGATTGCACTGAGGGTGCCCATTGTTCTTTGTGTCTCTTCATCCTAAGTGCCCTTTATTTGAACCAGACAAAGAGTTTGCCCCTTACAACCAAGACACCTTAATGAACCTATTCCAGGCCTTCCAGCACCCAGAGAGAGGACTTACTCTTAATTATTAGTTCAAAGCTAAACTTCTCTTGACAAGGACTAAGGGGAGAAGGAAAGTGCATTGTGAAGTTATTGTTAAATGTATCAGAGTTTCAGTTTGGTCAGATAAAAGGTCTATAGATGGATGGTGATAATGGTTGCACAACAGTGTGAATGTACTTGATGCCACTAACCTGTATACATAGATATAGTTAATATGGTAAATTTTATATGTATTTTACCACAATTTTGAGACAAACAAACTCTCATTCTTGCCTTCTAGGCCCTTGCATGGCCATCCTTTTCCTATCCTGCGTCATCTTTCATCACTTGCCCATAATCCCCTTTAGCCCACGTTGGCCCCCTCTGTCCTGGTATTCCCACCCCAGATTCATGGGCTTCCAGATCTTTCCTTATTTTCTTCCATCCACTTTGAGGGTAGATAATTTCTACTCCAACCACTAAAATATCTTGTATTTCCTTTAAGGCTCAAAGATATTTATTCCATGAAGCCCTCTTACAGTGTTCTACCTTGGAAAGTGGCTTTCTCTTACTTAGATTGCCTTACTCTTAATGCAAAGCTTCTTTCACACTATCACACAGGTGCTATGTCTAGTCTTGGAATGACTGGTTTCATGGATAGCTTTTTATACTGGAGAAAGCTATAGTAAGAGAGTAAGCTCCCTAATGGTAGGCATTTATTTCCAAATAATCCACTATTCCTACTCACTGAGTGCCTGCACATGCCTCACTCTGGGGGACCTCAAAGAAACATAGCCATAGTCTCAACCCTCAAGGAGCTTTTCTTTTTAAAATTATTGTGATAAAATGTACATCATATAAAATTGACAATTTTAACCATTTTAAAGTATACAGTTCTGAGGCATTAAGTAATTCACACTGTTGTACAACCATCACCGCCATCCATCTCTAGGACTTTTTCATAACCCCAAACTGAAACTCTGTACCCATGAAACATTAATTTCCCATTCCTGCTCCCCCAGCCCCTGGCAACCACCATTCTATTTTCAGCCTCTGTGAGTTTAACTACTCTAGGTATCTCATATAAGTGGAATCATACAATATTTGTCCTTTTGTTACTGGTTTATTTCACATGGAATAATGACCTCAGGGTTCATCCATGCTGTATAGTATATATCAGAATTTCCTTCCTTTTTAAGGCTGAATAATATTCAATTGTAGGAAAATATATTTTTTTAATTCATCTATCAGTGAAGTGAACACTTGGGTTGTTTCTACCTTTCTTATTGTGAATAATGGTGCTATAATCATGTGCAAATATCTGTTAGAGACCCTGCACTCAATTCTTAAAAGTGGAATTGCTGGATCATATGGTAATACTATGATTAATTTTTGAAGTCAAGAGTCTTCTAATAGGCAGGGACATCAGCAGTATCATAGCATAAGAGGACCTCCAGATCTCTCCATTTGAAGTTTCAAGTTGGATGGTTCTAATTCAACAAAGGATTCCCTGTTCAACACATAAACATGTCTGAGGGATCCTCACATTGAAACACCTGAAGATGGGTGTATCTGAGCAAACAGAGTAGGAGGGAAAAGGTAAGGACAGAGGTGGGTGTCACAGACATAGCCCAGAGCTCACTATGGCCCTAGATGACTCAGTAACAGGTAGGCGTTGGGTTATAGGAAACATAACACACTCTGCAGCCCTAAGGAACAGAAGGGTAGAATCAACATTGCTGCCTGAGTGGTCAGCACACACTGCAACTAAACCAAGTAATGGGCAAAAATACAGAGGTATCACAGCTGAGGTCTGGCAGCTGCCATTACTAGGATAATAACAAAGCCACAAATGCCAACTGGCCTCCCCCCATGCGCCCTGCCCCACCCATGTCAGCAAACCCAGTGGAGGCAGCTAGGGACAACTCAGAGAGTATAACACCATAGGTAGCATCTAGTTATAGGAGGCAGCAGCACAACTCAGAGGTCTCGAGTCCCCTTACCAACCACATTCCCCCATGGCAGGGTGTCTCGAGACCAGTGCAACTCAGTCACAAAGGGGACACTCACCTCCCCAGTGCTATGCAAAGCATTTTCCAAGGCTGAGGCAACCCAGCCCACAGAGATCCTGGAAGCACCAGCAGTGCAGGTAAAAGAAAATTAAAACTTCCACTTCAGCATCACCCACTGGAAATAAAAATAGACCTCTACTTATCAATCTGCTAAACAGTGAAGCAACAAATACTATTTTTTAAAAAAGCAAATTTTGCCTTGGCCAGATGGCTCAGTTCATTGGATCATAGTCTGTACCCCAAAAGGTTGCAAGTTCAACCCCAGGCCAGGGCAACCTATCAATGTTTCACTCTCACATTTCTTCTCTCCCTCTCTCTCTTCCTTTCTCTCTACCTAGAATCAATAAAAAATATATTTGGGTGAAAATTTAAAAAATTATGTATACATATAAAAGATGCTCAACATTATTAATCATCAGAGAAATGCAAATTGAAACCACAGTGAGATATTACATCACACCTGTCAGAATGGCTATCATCAATAAATCAACAAACAACAAGTGTGGGCAGAGACATGGAGAAAAGGGAACCTTACTGAACCGTTGGTGAGAATGCAACCACTGTAGAAAGCAGTATGGAGTAAACTAAAAATGTTAAAAATGGAAGTGTCTTATGATCAAGTGATTCCACTTCTGTGAATATGTTCAAAAAATCCTGAAAAACTAATTTAAACAAATATATGCATCCCTATATTCATTGCAGCATTATTTACATAGCCAAGAAATTGAAGCACCTTAAGTGTCCATCGGTGAATGAGTGAATAAAAAAGCTGTCCTACATTTGTTCAATGGAATACTATTTGGCTCTAAAAAAGAAGAAAATCTTACCCTTTGCAACAGTGTGAAGGGATCTGGAAATCATTATGCTAGGTGAAATAAGTCAGGCAAAGAAAGACAAGTACCATTTGATTTCACTCATATGTAGAATCTAATGAACAAAATAAACTAAAAAACAACATGAAAACAGACTCCTAGATAGAGAACATACTGACAGCTGTAAAAGAAAAGTAGAGTTTCAGGGCTGAGCATAAAAGATGAAGGCATTAAGCAATAAATAAATAAATACATACACACATACATACATACATACTGATAGACACAATCAACAGTATGGTGATTACCAGAGAAAAAGGAAAGTGAGGGGAGGTAGAAGAGAGTATGGGGAAGTAATGATGATGGAAGGAGATGACTTGATCTGGTGAACACCCAATACAATATACAGATGATATATTATAGACTTGTACACCTGAAATCAATATAATTTTGTTGACCAATGTCATCATAAATAAATAAATAAATAAAATAACAAAGGTTAAAGACAAAGAGAGAATCTTAAGAGCAGCAAGAGAAGAACAGCTATCTACAAGGGAACTCCTAAAAGACTATAAGCTTATTTCTCAACAGAAACTTTGAAAGTCAGAAAGGACTGGCACAAAATATACACAGTGATTAAAAGCAAGGACCTACCACCAAGATTACTATATCTGGAAAAACTATCATTTAGAAAGGAAGGGCAGATAAAGTTATCCCCAGATAAGAAAAAGCTGAAGGAGGTCATCACCTCCAAACCAGTATTGCAAGAAATGTGAATAGGACTTCAGAAACAATAAGGAAAAAAAACGTTAAAATGTGAATAATATAATAGCAATAGCTACCTATCTATGTATGATTACTTTAATGTAAGTGGATTGAATGCTCATATCAAAAGACATAGGGTGGCTGAATGGATAAGAAAACAAGACCCTTACATATGCTACCTACAAGAGACCCACTTCAGATCAAAAGAGATTCAGAATGAAAGTGAAGGGATGGAAAAAGATATTTCATGAAAAGGAAAACAAACCAGCAAAAAAGCTGATGTAATGTGCGATTCAACCTCCTGACTCCACCACAGGCTCTTTTGGTGACTAAACCTAGTAGACAGTAGACAGTCATAGGCAGCCAAAGGTGGATCTTGGGGTGCCTTGGAACTTTGCTGACCTGCCTCTGGGCCTGGTGCTGGCAAAAGCCATCCACAGTGCATAGCTTGGTCCTTCCCCATACATATCCAAGCCCAGCAGAGGCAGCCACAAACAGTGAATCACTTGTAGCTCCAAACAAAGCAGGAGGACACGTACAAAAAGAATCTGATATTGTCCTGAACCAGAATCCCTCCCAAAAAGTCTAGAACCAAAACATGCAGTGGCAACATTCAGAAAACATTAGAGCAAGATCCAATAAGCACCACACTGGCATATCCAAAGGGAGCTCTCAGAAGGCATCAAAACTTGCTGGGCCAAATTCAACTTCATGTGGTCAGCACCAGCACAGCAGCTCATACACTGTGGTCAAGGTTCATCATCACAGTCAGCCAGCCTGAGGGTTGACCCCACACAAAAACAGGCCAATAGCAATCAAGACTCAACTATAACAGGAGGGCCCATATAACCCACACAAGAGACATTCCTGGAGCAGCCCCTTCAGGTGATCAAGGAGACTGTGCCACCGGGTCCCGCAGAATATGTACTACATAAGGCCACCCTCCCAAGACCAGGATTCATAGCAGATCTATTTAATACATAAAAAAAACAAAAAGAGGCAGCCAAAATAGAAAGACAAAAACCAGAAACCAAATAAAAGAACTGGAGAACTTTCCAGAAAAAAAAAGCTAAATGAAAGGAAAGAAAGCAATTTATCAAATATAGAGTTTGAAGGAATGGTTATAAGGATGCTTAAGTATAATAGTGAGAATTACGACAGCACGAAAAACAACATAGGAACCACAAAAAAGGACCATTCAGAAATGAAGACTACAATATCGGACATCAAGAATACACTGGAAGTAATTAGCAGTAGGTGGATGAAACAGAGGATCGAATTAGCAAGTTGAAAGACAAGGTTGAAAAAAACACCCAAGCAGGAAAGCATCAAAATTTTTTGTTAAAATGAGGATAGTTTAAGGAACCTTTGGGACAACATGAAACACAAAATAACCATATTATAGGAATGCCAGAAGCAGAGAGCAAGGGATCAAGAAACTATTTGAAGAAATAGTGGTGAAAAACTTCCCTAACCTGGTGGGGGAAAAAGACACAAAAGTCCAGGAAGTGCAGAGAGTCCCGAACAGGAAAGACTCAAAGAGTCCAATACCAAGAAACATCATAATTAAAATGGCAAAGGTTAAAGACAAAAAAAAAAAAAAAAAGCTACAAAGGAAAGACAGTTACCTACAAGGGAGCTCCCATAAGACCGGCAGCTGATTTCTCAACAGAAGCATTTCAGGCCAGACGGAATTGTCATGAAATATTGCAAGAAATGAAAAGTAAGGGCTTACAACCAAGACTACTTTATCTAGCAAGGCTATCATTCAAAATGGAAGGAGAAATGAAGAACTCAGACAAGAATCAACTAAAGGATTACCACCCAACCGGTATTACAACTAATGTCAAAGGGCCTGCTTTAAGAAGTAGAAGAAGAAAAAAAATCAGAAGAATATAGTTAAAAAAATAAAATGGTAATAAATGCATACCCATCAATAGTCATTTTAAACACAAATGGCTAAAATTCACTGATCCAAAGACATAGAGTAGCTGAATGGATTATAAAGTGAGACTTGTATATAGCTGTCTACAAAAGACCCACCTGAGAATGAAAGATACACACAGACTTAAAGTAAAAGGTATTTCATGAAAAAGAAAATGAAAGAAAAAACTATGGTAGCAATATTTATATCAGACTAAATTACTTTAAAAGAAAGACTGTATTAAGAGGCAAAGAAGGACACTACATAATGATAAAAGGAGCAATCCAACAAGAGTATATAATAAGCCTTGTAAACATTCATCACCCAATATAGAAGCACCTAAATATGTAAAGCAAATCTTGATACAAGCAAAAAGAAAGAGATTGAAAGTAATATAGCCATACTAGGGGATCTTTATCACCCATTGAAATAAAAAAATAGATCCTCCAGACAGAAAAGCAGCAAGAAAATTATGGTCTTAAATGACACATGAGATCAGATGGATTTAAATGAGATCTTCACCTTTCAGTAAGTGAGGACGCAGTGAGAAGTCAGTAGTCTGCAACTTGGAAGGTTTTCACCTGAACTTGACTGTGCTGACATCCTGACCTCAGACTTCCTGCCTCCAAAACTTAATGATTTTGGCTGAAACACTACAGTTCCCATTATCTCTTGAAGCTAAGTATAGTCTTCTGACTAAATTCTGGTCAATAAGATGTAGTCAGAGGTTAACGCAGAACCAAGGATGGACAGAAACAACCTTGAGACTAGTAGGAAGGGTGGGGACATGAAGGGGAACTGCTCCACTCCTGCGGGTGGCAGCCTGAGGTATGGCGCAGCTGTTGGAGCTCCTCCCTGAAAGGAGTGAAGCCTGGACCCCAGACTGGGCTCCCAGGCACAGAATGCCTGTGCTGGGATCAACCACCCACATCATAACCTGTGGTAAAAGGCCATGGGGTTTTTGTCTGCTGGGAAGAGATGGAACCTGCTAGAGACAAAGCCACTATTTTTTTTATTTCCTAAAGGTCCAAAGCACAGGTTTCTTATTCATAGCAACTCACCTTGGGCTCAGGCAAAGGGAGGGCAGCATGGTCTGGAGTCGCCTGAGGAAAGTATGGAGTGGGAGGCTTTGGGGAGAGACATGGGGAAACGTCTGCTGGGTTCCCAGTGCAGGGACTTATACTGCAACAGCCATTTTTCTTGAGGACAGCAAACCCCTCTTAGGGAAAAAATAATTACCCCACCCTGTGGGAAACTACTCACCCACCCTCTGGAATATTGCCTGCACCATCTTCTGGAATTCTGCTGAACCCACCCTGGATCCTTTTTTCTTTTCTTTTTCCTTTGCCCCACCCTACATCTTAACCTCTGTTGAGGAGACAGAAACACCAGCAAATGCAGGGGATATCAGAGATTGGATTTAGGGCACAGTGACTCAATACTCATTCCCAGGAACCAGGCAGACAGTTCTCCCTCATCAGAGAGCCACAAAAACACCCTCCTGACTTCCAGCAGACAAAAACTCTGGGCTCTGGAGACCTCACCTATTACCGAACAGCAAGTGGGGTCCCGCTGCCCACTGCCACCTCTTAGGCAAATTCTAGAGGCAAAGGTTTGGTGGTAAAGGAAAGGAGTCTTTATTCAAAAGCTACACAATTTGGAATAACAGCTTTCCACATGCATTAGTCACTTAAGCCTATCAATGAGCACTAAAATCTTTAACTCTATAGTTGCAGCTTTAATCACTTAAACCTATCAATGAAGACTAAACTCTTTACTCTTGAGTTCCCACCGTTCCCCTTATTAGTTTTTAATTATATTTTTTGTAGGATTAGTTTACAAACTAAAATAACATAACACATGAAACTGACACAACTTTGAAAGAATGGCAGTTTCTGCCTCAGAGCCCATCCTCTCTAGAATACCCCAAAAAGAATAACCATGCCACCCACTGCCAGGCCAGCCTGATCCTAGGCTATACCCAAAGTTTCTACTCCTACTTAAAATATCATCCTTTAGAAAATGCAAGCCCTGGCTGGTGTAGCTCAGTGGATTGAGTGCAGGCTGTGAACCAAAGGGTCACAGGTTCGATTCCCAGTCAGGGCACATGCCTGAGTCGCAGGCCAAGTCCCCAGTGAGGAACACGTGAGAGGCAACCACACATTGATGTTTCTCTCTCTCTCTTTTCTCCCTCCCTTCTCCTCTCTAATAATAAATAAATAAAATCTTTTAAAAAGGGGGAAATGCAGGCAACTGTAGCATAACCATCCAGGCATCCTCCAGGAAAGGAATCCAAGAACCAGTCTCTGCCCTCCTTCTATTTTAAATCTTCTGGCGCATAATTCCATGTGCTCCAGAGGCATTCAGCTTCTCAGCCAATCCCATCCTAGGCTGTTTACCGTTGCCTTGGGCAACCTCCTCCTTTGCTCTCCCCCTACTCCTCCCCAGTAAACTGATCAGATTTCTTTGTATCACACCAACTAGGTAATCTAGGGAATCTGCCCTGCTGAGTTCAGGGAAATAAACTAGGATAGACTAAGACAAGTGGTACAGAAATGGAGGAACACACACACCATCTTCATGGAAGTCTGAACAGCACCTCACACATGGGCCAGGGTTCCCATCCTCCCAAATCCACCAGAAATCCTCTCAGAAACATTTGGATCAGCAGGTACACTAAGACAGACAGCGGGCCAGCAGGTATATGCAGGTGGAGGTGGATTTGCAGTGCCTTTGGTCATTTGCTAACCCATCCCAAGGCCCTATGCTGATAAAACCCAGTCTTACAACGCAGCAATGCCCATCCTGGGTGCAGCCAAGCCTGGAGGAGACAACCATAAATTGTGGATCACTTGTAGCTTCAAACAGGCCACTGAGAGCCAGATGTGGACAGCATCTGAAATTGGCTTACACCAGCTTCAGACAACAGCAGAGCCATATCAAAAGGGAGGACCCAGAAGACAAGCACTGAACTCTGCTGAGATGATGCCCACTTCATTATTTTACACTACTTAAAGTATTTTTTCTTTTGCATAGCCTTTTTATTATTTTTTCTTTTCTTCAATTCTCTATCATTTTTCTTTTATATCTCTTATTTTACTCTTCCCTTCTCTTACTCCATTTTCCTTCCTTTTTCCTTTTCTTATTCTTTTTTGTTCTTTCCATTTCTTTGTGCTTTTTGGCAATTTCCTCTTTCAGTTCCTCACTCTTATTAGTTCTCTTCCTTCTCTCCCATTATAATTATTTTTCTTTCCTTTGGTCTTCTTCTATTCTTTTTTTTTTTTTTTTTACTATTCTATTTTTCTTTCCACTTTTATTATTCTCTGCCCTTTTGTCTTTGATTTGGCTGTTTTTGTCAGGAATTTTTTTTACTTGTTTTTGTTCTTTTTATTTGTGTTGTTTTATTTTGTTCAGTCAGCACCTGTATAGCAGCACATAAGATGTTGTGAGATTGAACCTTGCAGCAAGGCTAATGGAGGAGAGATGACATCAAAGAATGGGACAACAAAAATCAACGCCCAAATACAACAGGAGAGCCAATATAGCCCATACAAGGAACATTCCTAGAGCATCCAGCTCAGGATATCAAGAAAACTGCACCACTAGTCCCACAGGCTTCTGACACATAAGGCCACCCAATGAGGACAGGGAGTCAAAGTAGACCTATCCAATACTTAGAAACAAACAAAAAGAGTCAGCTAAAATGAGGACACAGGGAAACATCTCCAAATGAAAGACAAAAATCCCCAGAAATAGAGCTAAATGAAATTGAGGCAAGTAATTTATCATATACAGAGTTGAAAGTAATGGTTATAAGGATGCTGAAGGAACTTAGTGAGAACTAGAAGGAATGTAGTGGGAACTACATCAGTTTGAAAAGGGACATAGAAACAATGAATAAAAACCAGTTAGAGCCCTGGCTGGTGTAGCTCAGTGGATTGAGTGTGGGCTGGGAACCAGGTGGTCCCAGTTCGATTCCCAGTCAGGGCACATGCCTGGGTTGCGGGCCAGGTCCCCAGTGAGGGCCATGTGAGAGGCAACCATACATTGCTGTTTCTCTCCCTCTCTTTCTCCCTCCCTTCCCTTCTCTCTAAAAATAAATAAAAATAAAAAAAAATCTTAAAAAAAATTTATAAAAAAAAAACCAACAAAAAAAACCAGTTAGAAATGATGATTGCAATATCTGAAATGAAGAATACACTAGAAAGAATTAAAACCAGGCTGGAGGAAAGAGAGGGTTGAATCAGAGATTTGGAAGACAAGGTGAAAATAAACCTAATTAGAACAACAAAAAAGAAAAAAGATTTAAAAAAACAAGGAAGGTTTAAGAGAACTTTGAGACAACATGAAAAATAACTATCTGTATCGTGGGAATACCCAAAGGAGAAAAAGTGAATAAGGAATAGAAAATACATTTGAAGAAATAATGACAGAAAACTTCTTTCATCTGGTGAAGCAAAAAGTAACACAAAGTTCATGAAGCATAGACAGTCCTAATTAAGATGAACTTAAGAACACCCACACCAAGATGCATCATAATTAAAATGGCAAAGGTTAAAGACAAACAAAAAAAATCTTAAAAGCAGCAAAAGAAAACCAATCAGTTACCTACAAGAGAGTTCCAATAAGACTGTAGCTGATTTATCAGCAGAAACATTTCAGGCCTGAAGGGATTGGCATAAAGTATTCAAAGTGATGAATAGCAAGAACATGCAACCAAGACTACTCTATCCAGCAAGGCTATCATTTAAAAGGAAAGGTGAAATAAAGAGCTTCTAAAACAAACAAAAAAAGAAGGGTGGGGACTAAGAGTTCATTAACACCAAAACCAGCTCTACTAGAGATGCTATAGGGAATGCTTAAGAAGAAGAAATACAGACAGAGAGGAACATAGTTATAAAGGAATAAAATGGCAGTGAATAACCTATCTATCAATAATAACCTTAAATGTAAATGGATTAAATGCTCCAATCAAATTACATAGGGTAGCACAATGGATAAAAAAGCATGAGCCATATATATGCTATCTACAAGAGACCCTGCTAAGAACAAAAGATTTACACGGGCTGAAAGTGAAGAAAAAAAACCATTCCATGCAAAGAAAGACCAAAAAAAAAAAAAAAAAAAGCTGTGATAGCATGACTTATATCTGACAAAATAGACTTAAAAACAAAGGCCATAACAAACAAGAGACAAAGAAGGTCACTACATAATACTTAAGGTATCAATCCAATAAGAAGATATAACTCAAGGGGTCCAGCCAAGATGGAGGCATAGGTAGAAACCCTTCACTTCCTTGCACAATCAAAAGGAGAATAACAACCAATTCAAAATCAATAAACAACCAGAAGTGCCAGAAAATCAAACTGCATGGAACTCCAACAATCAAGGAATTAAAGAAACAGTCTACCAGGCCAACCAGACCAGTAAGATGGGCTGACAGAGAAAACCCACATCCAGGCAGTGGACGTGGGCAGGGCTGGCTGAAAGGACCTGTGGTGAGGTGTGTACTGTGTGGGTGGGGCTGACCGAACCAGAAACAGAGACTCAGAGCTGACTGTGGGCCATGGCGTGGGTTGCCACGGTGGGAGTAACTCCTGGTCTCATACGAGTGTTCCTTGGAAAGTGGGGCTAGAGCTGAGCAGGCAAGCTATGTTGTTCCCTCTCTGGCCCCTCCCCCACAGATAGTGCTGTAGCACAGCAAGGAAGGTTACCCTGCCTTGGTGAATACCTAAGGCCCCGCCCCTTTAAAATTTAACAAGAGTGCGAAGACAAAGAAATACAGTCCTCCCTCGCTATATTGAAGTTCACTTATTGCGGCTTCACTGTATCACGGGTTTTTAAGAATATATATATCTAATTCTGTATCGTGGAGTTTTCGCTATATCAAGGGGTTTTGCAGTATAATAGGTATTTACATAATATTTATGATTTTAATTACTTTTGCCTAAAAAATTTAAAACAATATAAAAATATAAAAAATGTTAATTCAAACATGTTAAAAGAATATTAAATCAAAATAAAATACAGTATGTACGTATTTCATCAGCAGATGAATGCCATACTATACCCACTGGAAATGCAGTATGCCACTACCACTTGCGCAAGTTTGTGAACGTGAGATTATACATGGCACTCTACTGGCTGATGGAGTGGAAGGCTACCAATCACAGCACTGTGTTCTGTATCCTGGGCGCTGAATGGCTCAGTGACCATAGCATCACTCTGTTTGCTCTCCTGCACTATGCCAAAATGTTCATCATCTCTCCTTGTCCACTTCACATCGATGTCTGATCGCTAAGCATAGCGTTGCTCTGTGGTGTTGTGTTTTTGTGAAATTTTCATAAAAGTTTGAATTTATTTCAAGCCCTACAATGTCACTCAAATGTTCTGTGCCTTCTAAGTTTTCTGGCAGTGAACCCAAGAGCCAGAGGAATATGCTTACCATCAAAGAAAAGGTGTCACTTCACTACATGTTAAAGCAAGGCAAAAGCTACATGGCTATAGGCCACCAGTACGGGATCAATGAGTCTACTCTTCACTCCATAAAGACGAGAAGAATATTAGGTCTACAGCAACAATGACTTTTAACAAGACTTCAGAGAAAGTGGTCGCTTCATGCAATAAGGCCATTGTGAGGATGGAGTCTGCATTGGCCCTGTGGATAAATGACAGCAGGAAGAAGAATATCTTGCTGGATACCAACACCATCCAGACAAAGGACAAGAAACTTTATGATAGTTTTGCGGAAAGCACGGATGTTCACGATGGTGACAAGGATGAAGACGAGGACAACAACGCAGAAGCAGGATTGTCAAGTGCTTCTCCCACCAGACCAACCCCATTCAGTGCCAGCAAGGGCGGGTTTGACAAATTTCAGAGATGTTTTGAACTCAAGAGCGTTTCTCTTCATGGAGAAGCTGCCTCTATGGATGTCCACTCACAACCCTTGATGGACCAAGGCCTGACGGAGATGACAAAGTCAGCAAGTGAAGAAGAGGATGAGGAACAAGATGAACTATGGGTTAGAGAAGAGGAGGAGGTTGGCCTAACACTCTATCGTCTTCAATGATGGTGAGAATGGCCAAAGAACTTCAACGAGTGGCTTCGTCCAACCAGATGCTTCGTCCGTTGCACTTCATAAATACAATCGAGAGTGGCATGTCAGTTTATAAAAACCTTCTCTCTCAGAAGAAAAAGCAGCGCCAGCAACTCTCCGTAACTATATTCATCACTCGGACGAAGAGATCAGTTACGCCTACACCTTTAGCGGAAATAGAAGTTACAGCCCAGGGTGAAGATACTGTACCACCTGATGAAGTGCCTAAGATGAAGTGGTGGTGCCTTCAGAAGAGCTGTGATGCTCTTTTTGTCTGTGCAGTACATTCATCTCATTGTCATCACCTTCATTGCCATCAGTACTGCACAGCTACATAATTCATGATCTTCATCATTCAAGTTGTAGTATACTTCACTGGTGAGTACCCACATAGAATTTTATATGTTGTTAAAATTACGTAGGTTTAAGAGTGTAGAAAGTGTTTAAGAGCATATGAAGTGTTTATAATAGTGTGGGAAAAGTTAATAAGAGAGCAGGAAAGATTTATGGGAGTGTGGGAAGGGTTTATAAAGCCTTAAAATATATATATAAATAATAAAATAAATATAACACTGCTACTTCGCAGATTTGCACCTATCACAGGGGCCTCAGGAACGTAACTACCATGATAGGTGAGGGATCACTGTAGGGCCCAAATGAAAGAACAGAGCAAAACTCTAGAAAGAGAGCTAAGCAATGAGGAGATAGTCAACCTATCTGATGGAGAGTTCAAAGCCCTGGTAATCAAAATGCTCACAGAACTGATTGAGCTAGGTCGAAAAATGAAAGAACAAATGAAGGATACTCAATGTGAAATAAAGCAAAATATTGAGGGAACCAACAGTGACAGACAAGGAAACCAGGACCCAAATCAATGATTTGGAACAAAAGGAAGAAATAAACATCCAACCAGAACAGAATGAAGAAACAAGAATTTTTAAAAATGAAGAGAAGCTTAGGAACCTCTGGGACAACTTTAAAAGTTCCAATATCTGAATTATAGGGGTGCCAGAAGGAGAAGAACAACAGCAATAAATTGAAAACTTATTTGAACAAATAATGAAGAAGAAATTCCCCAATCTGGCAAAAGAAATACACTTCCAGGAAATCCAGGAAGCCCAAAGAGTCCCAAGGACGTTGGATCCAAAGAGGAACACACCAAGACATGTCATCATTAAAATACCCTAGATTAAAGATAAAGAGAGAATCTTAAAGGCAGCAAGAGAGAAGGAGACAGTTACCTACAAAGGAGTGCCCATAAGGCTATGGAAAGCAGATAAAGTGCTTCCCAGATAAAGGCAAGTTAAAGGAGTTCATCATCACCAAGCCCTTATTATATAATATGTTAAAGGGACTTATCTAAGAAATTGGAGAAAATAAAAAACTATGAACAGTAAAATGACCACAAACTCACAACTGTCAACAAATGAACCTAAAAGAAAAGAAATACAATGAACACAAAAACTAAGCAAACAGTTAGAACAGGAATAGAATCAGAGAAATGGACATCACATGGAGGGTTTTCAGTGGGGAGGGAGAGGGGAGGAATAGGGGGAAAAGTAACAGGGAATAAGAAGCATAATTGGTAGGCATAAAGTTGACTGGGAGAGGTAAAAAATGGTATAGGAAACAGAAGACTCAAAGAACTTACAGTATAAGCCATGGACATGAACTAAGGAGGGGAGTGCTGGAGGGTTGGGGGGTGCAGGGCAGAGGGGGAGTAAGGGGGGAAATTGGGAAAAGTTTAATAGCATAATCAATAAAATATACTTTAAAAAAGAAGATATAACTCTTGCAATATATATGCACCTAATATAAGAGCACCTAAATATATAAAGAAAATCTTGGAGGACTTCAAATAAGAACAATATAGTCATTGTAGGGAATTTTACACCCCACTGTCACCAATAGGTAGATTTTCCAGGCAAAAGATCAACAAGAAAACAGAAACCTTAAATGACACACTAAATTGAGTGGATTGAATTGATATTTACAGAAAGTTTAATCTCACAGCTGTAGAATACACACTCTTCTCAAGTACACATAGATCATTCTCAAAGATAGTCCACATGGTAGGATACAAAATAAGTCTCACCAAATTTAAGAAAATCGAAATCATGTAAAGCCTTGGGTCACAATGGCATGAAACTAGAAATCAACTTCAATTAAAAAAGCCTCAAAAATATACAAATACATGGAAGCTACATAGCACGTTATTAAATAATGAATGGGTTATCAATAAGATCAAGTAAGAATTCAAAAAGTACCTGGAAACACATGAAAATGAACACAGAACAAACCAAAACCTGTGGGACACAGCAAAAGCAGTCCTGAGAGGAAAGCTCATAGCATTAGAGGACTGCCTAAAGAAGATAGAAAAATCAATCTAACCCTATACCTAAAGAACTAGAAAAACAGCAAGGAACCAATGCCCATCATGAGTAGAAGGAAGGAAATAATTAAGACAACATTGGAAATAAATGATATAGAAATTTAAAAAACAATTCAAAAGACAAATGAATTGAGGAGCTGGTTCTTTGAATAGATTTTTTAAAATTATGAATCTTTAATCAGACTCATCAACAAAAAGAAGAGAGAATTCAAACAAATAAAACCAGAAATGAAGAGCAGTTGCAACTGTTATCACAGAAATACAAAAAATAATTAGAAAATACTATGAACTATGTGCCAAGAAATTAGACAACCTGAGTAAAATGGACAAATTACTAGAAACATACAGTGTTCCAAAACTGAATCAGGAAGAAGCAGAAATGTAAACAGAGGAATAATTATTAGTGAAATTGATGCAGTAATTAAAAAAACTCCCAGCAAACAAAAGTCTTGGAACAAATGGCTCCATAGGTGAATTTTACCAATCATTCAGAGAAGAGCTAACATCTATCCTCAAGCTATTTCAAAAAATTCAAGAAGAGGAAGGACTTCCAATCTCTTTTTATGAAGTGGGTATCACCCTAACTCCAAAACCAGGTAAAGACACAACAAAGAAAAAAAACTGTAGGCCAATATACCTGATGAACATAGATGCTAAAATTCTCAACAAAATATTAGCAAATCAGATCCATCAATATAGTAGGAAGATCATTCACCATGATCAAGTGTGACTTACCTTGGGGATGCAGGTTGGTACAATATTCACAAATCAATAAATGTGATGTATCACATAAGCAAAATGAAAGATAAAAATCACATGATCATATCAATAGATTCAGAAAAAAATATTTGATAATATCCAGTACCCATTTATAATAGAAACTCACAGCAAAGTGGGAATATATGGCTTATACTCAGACATAATAAAGGCCAAGAGAGGGATGTCCATTTTCACTACTCTCATTCAACATGGTAGTGGAAGTCCTAGCCACAGTGATTAGATGAAAATAAATAAAAGACAACCAAATTGGAAAGAAGATAGTAAAACAGTCATTTTTGCAGATAACACCATACTGTACATAGAAAAACCTACAGTCTCCACTGAAAAACTACTCAACCTAATAAATGAATTTAGCAAAGTAGCAGGAAAGTTAATATTCAGAATAAGTGGCATTTTTATACACCAATAATGAAATATCAGAAAGAGAAAATAAAAAACAAAATCCAATTTACTATTGCGACAACAAAAAATAAGGTAACTTAGGATAAATTTAACAAAGGAGGTTAAAGTCTTATACTTAGAAAACTATAAGACACTGAAGAAATTGAGGAAGATACAAATAAGTGGAAACATATACCATGTTCATAGATTGCAAGAATTAACACCATTAAAATGTCTATATTACCAAAAGCAATCCTTTTTCTATATTTTTATTTTATTTTATTTTTTATTGTTATTCAAGTACAAGTTGTCTACATTTTTACCCCACCTCAGCCCCCCACCCTACCCATCCCTACCTCCCACCCTCAAATCGACCCTCTCTGGCTTTGTCCACGTGTCCTTTATACATGTTCCTTGATGGACCTTCCCCTATATTCCCTCATTATCCCTCTCCCTCCTCCCCTCTGGTTACTGTCAGTTTGTTCTTTATTTCAATGTTTCTGGTTATATTTTGCTTGCTTGTTTGTTCTGTAGATCAGGTTCCACATATAGGTGAGATCATACATTATTTGTCGTTCACTGCCTGGCTTACTTCACTTAGCATAATGCTCTCCAGTTCCATACTACCTAAAGCAATTTATAGATTCAATGCAATTCTTATTAAAATACCAAACACATATTTCAGAGATCTAGAAAAAATATTCCAAAAATTTGTATGGAACCACAAAAGACCCCATATAGCCTCAGCAAACTGGAGAAAGAAGAATAAAGTTGGAGGGATCACAATACCTGATATAAAACTACACTATAAGGCCACTGTAATCAAAACAGTATGGTACTGGCATAAGAACAGACATGGATAAATGGAACAGAATAGAGAGCCCAGAAATAAACCTATGCCTTTATGATCAGTTAATATTTGACAAAAGAAGCAAGAGCATACAATAGAGTAAAGGTAGTCTCTTCAATGAATGGTGTTGCGAGAACTGGACTAGTACTTGTTAAAAAAAAAAAAATGAAACTAGACCACCATCTTACACCATACACCAGATAAACTCAAAATGGATAAAAGACTTAAATATAAGTCATGATACCATTAAAATCCAAGAAGAAAACAAAGACACTAATATTTTAGATATCTCATGAGGCAATATTTTTGTCAATATATCTGCTAGGGCAAGTAAACAAAGGAAAAAAAATAAACAAATGGGACTACATCAAACTAAAAAGCTTCCACACAGCTAAAGAAACCATTATCAAAATGAAAAGGGAACCTTCTGTATAGGAAAACATATTTGCCAATGATACACTGGACAAGGGTTTAATCTCCATAATATATAAAGTATCCATATGACAACATCAGGAAGAAAAACAATCCAATTAAAAAATGAGCAACGGTCCTGAATAGACACTTCAAGGAGGACATACCTAGGGCCCACAGACATATGAAAAAAATGCTCAACATCACTAGCCATCTGAGAGATGCAAATTAAAACTACAATGAGATGTCACACCACACCTGCTAAAATGGCTATCATTAATGAATCAACAAAAAACACATGCTGGCAAGGACATGGATAAAAGAGACCCCCAACATACTGTTTGTGGGAATACAGACTGGTGCAGTCACTGTGGAAAACAGTATGGAGTTTCCTCAAAAAATTAAAAATGGAACTGCCTTTTGCTCCAGCAAATACACTTCTAGGAATATATTCTAAGAATCCCAAAACAGCAATTCAAAAAGATATATGTACTCCTACATTCATAGCAACACTATTTATAATATCCAAGATGTGGAAACAGCCTAAGTGCCTATCAGTAGACAATTGGATAAAGAAAACTTTGGTACATTTACACAATGGAATACTGTGCTGCAAGAAAAAAGTAGTAATTCTTACCATTTGTGACAGCATGGATGAAACTGGAGTCTATTATGCTAAGTGAAGTAAGCCAGTCAATGAAAGACAAATATCATATGATCTCAGATATAATGGAATCGAATGAATAAAACAAACTAATGACCAAAATAGAATCAGAAGCAATGGAAACATGCAACAGAAAGACAGCTATAAGAGGGGAGAGAGGAGGTAGGGACTGGTTGAAAGAAGATGTAGCAAATAGTTAAAGCATAAATATTCATGAATCAAGGACATGGACTTGATTGCAAAGAGATTGACTGGAAATAAGGGGTGTTATGGGTGGAAGGGGGCAAAGGATGAAAAATTGGGACAACTGCAATAACATAAATATTAAAATATTTAAAAGCAAATGAATGATATCTTCAGAGCATTTCACCTCAAAGCAGCAGAATATAAATTCTCTCCAAATGCACATGGAACATGTTCAAAGAGAGACCACATGTTAGGACACAAAATAAGTCTCAATAAATTTAAGAAGATTGAAATCTTATAAAGCATCTTCTCTGACCATAGTAGTATGATAGTAGTATGAATCTAGAACTCAGTAGCAAGACAAAAACTGAAAGGAAAAAAAAATTCCACAGACAGTGAGGCTAAATAACAAGTTACTAAACAATGAATGGGTTAACAATGAGATCAATGAAGAAATAAAAGATAACTTGAAACAAATGAAAATGATAACACAACAACCCAAAATCTGTGGGACACAGTGAAAGCAATCCTAAGAGGAAAGTTCATAGCATTTCAGGCCTACCTCAAAAAGCAAGAAAAATCTTAAATGAACAATCTAACCCTACACCTATAAGAACTAGAAAAATGAACAAGAAAATCCATAGTAAGTGGGAGGAAGTAATTAATAAAAAATCAGAGTGTAAATAATTGATATAGATACTAAATATATATATATATATATATATATATATATATATATATATATATATATATATCAACAAAACCAAGAGCTTGTTTTTAGAAAAGATAAACAAGATTAATGGACCTATAATGAGACTCATCAGGAAAAAAAAGAGAGGACCCAAATAAGTAAAATCAGAAATTAAAGAAAAGTAACTGACATCACAGAAATACAGCAGATTAGATAGGAAGATGGCGGCAAGGTAGGTGGGAACAGAGCCCAGTTCTCCCTGTGCCAAGCTGGAACACCTAGCTGATCTTCTCAGGAAGAGTGAATAGCCAATGGAATCCCAGCTTATATGAAGTTTGAAGGCCAAAAATTGTAGAGGACAGCCCTGGCTGGTGTAGCTCAGTGGATTGAGCGTGGGCTGGGAACCAAGGGTCCCGGTTCGATTCCCAGTCAGGGCACATGCCTAGGTTGCAGGCCAGGTCCCCGTGAGGGCCATGTGAGAGGCAACCATACATTGCTGTTTCTCTCCCTCTCTGTCTCCCTCCCTTCCCCTCTCTCTAAAAATAAATAAAAAATAAAAATCTTTAAAAAAATTGTAGAGGACATTGAAAAACAGACGGTGAGGACTCTGAGGTCCCTGGGATCTGCACAGAGACCTAGGCTGTTGTGGCCCCTGGCCTGGTGTCTGCTGCAGGACACTTAGAGGAGAGATAGATCATCAGCTCCCTCCTCTACCAGAGCAGGGAGGGCAGCCCAGCAGCAGGAGGGACCTGGATGCTTAAAGTCGCTGTGGGGAAATAGAGACGAAGTAGGAGACACACAGAGGCTGTATACACTGCCTGGGACCGTGGACACTGGCCAGGTCATTACCAGAGAAATTGGGGAGCCAGCAACACCTGGAGAAGGGAGAAGAGTTGGGCTGTATTGGGCCCTGACCCAGATAGGCTCCAGTCTGGTTAGAAAGTTGGGCTGTGTGAAAAGCCAGGCGCTTGTTAAGAAAAGCAGGCTTAAATAAGAGGCTTTTACTCAAAAAAATAAAATAAAATAAAAATATGAGGCTGGTAGCTTCTTTGTAAGGAACTCTCTTACAGAGGTTGTCTCACCCTGAGGCTGATTCAAGCTAGCCTGGCAGCTGAGTTGTGCCACTGGCCTGGAGACTGACTGGCACCACTCGCCCCGAGGCTGATTTGAGTCACTTGGCCACACTTGATTCATGCTGCTCTCCCAGAGGCTGAGTGGTGCTTCGTGCCCCAGCTGACTGGTGCTGCTTTCCTAGTGGTGGGCTCCAGCCACAGTGAGCTGGCAAAGAGCAAGGAGGAGGTGTACAGCGTGGACCTCGGCACAACTGGTGGATTAAAGGCGCAGGCCTGGTGCAGATGGACAGTGGAAGCCCAGCAGCTCACAGAGGACCTGGGCTGGAGGCTGGGCAACTATTAATATTGTGGCCCAGACCTGGCCCCCATCCTTGCAAAACCATAGGAATCGAGAACAGTGAAGCCCAACCTGTGGCATCCAGAAAGACCAGTAGAACTTGCTCAACGGGTTTAAAGTCAGCAGGAAGCTTAGTTTTTTTTCTTTCCTCACTCGCTTTTTATTTTTCTTCCCCCAAGTGAGACAATAAGACCTGGAGCTTGAAAAGTCCAAAGACAGATCCAAAAGGGAACACAAAGTTAAGAAAACCCCCAAAACTGAGAAACTGAAACAAATTTCACTTTGCTAGCCCATAGAACTGGCATTTTATTGTTTATTTGTATTGTTATTATTTTTTCATAGTTTTACTTTTTTATTAGTTTTCTTTTTTGTTTCTCTTCTTTCCATTTAGTTTTCTTCATTTTATTTCTCTGTTTAAATGCATTGTTTGACTGATTTTCCTTATTCTCTCTTTCATATTATATTTTAATTTTCCTTCTCTCACTTCACTCATTGTAGAGTAAGTGGAGGCAATCTGGCTTCCTCACCCAGGTGTCTGGGTAACTAAGAGGAGCAGTGTTCCCATTACTTTGGAGGGGCCTGATAACCAGTGTTCTCATAACCTTGAGACTGGGTCTGATAAACTGTTCCCATAACATAAAGTGGGCTCGCATGTGCAGAACTATGTAAGGTTTTGGCAGTTTTCCAGCTTTGTTCCCCTATAGTACTAGTGAGGCATGCAGCTTGTGGCATGCATGGCTCACCCACCTTTGAATAAAGGCATGTGAAGCATCCCCATGGCTCTGTGCATTTTCTTCCATCTACCAGAATTCAAGAGTGGATCTGCCCAGCCTTGATCGGTTGCAACACACTCGTGTTCTAATAACACACTACCCTTGATCGTGTACTTTCTATTATTGTTATCCAAATTATATATTTCTTCTCATATTATTGTTGTTCCAGTACTATTGTGAATAATTGTTGTTCCATACAATTGTAAATACTACACAGCATGCCTCCCTGATCTTAGCCCACTTCACTTTATTCCTGAGCATTATTATAGTTGTAGTTAACTCTATTCTCTCTCACACTACGCTTATGTTCTATCCTTTACTCTCACTATATCTTACCATCTAAACTTACACAAGTGCTCTGTTTTCTGGATTCAGCTCACAATCCTCCTCCCTCTAACAAGAGTCTTATCTCTCTTTTACCTTTTATAAAAAGTGGTTAGTTGGGTGAAATATCACAGTTAATACTACACTTATCCAAAGAATCTCCTATCTCTTCTCTCCTTCTTGGTACTTTAAATCCCATAGAATACTCTCCCACTGTCTTAATCCATTTTGCCTACCCCCTGCCACTGACCACATACAAGAATAGGTGGGAGCTGTGAATATCAGTATATCTGCTAGAGGACAGAATGCACCAATAAAGGAACCACCAAAAGGTAAAAACCCAAGTACAACAAGAGAGCCCACACAAACAGAAGAAAGGGCAAACCTAGAGCATCCAGACAAGGAGACCAAAGAGACCACACCACTGTACCCCATAGATTCCTACCATAGAAGTCTACCCTACAAAGACAGATAACAAACTAAAACACTAGGAAGCACAGAAACAAACAAAAAGAGTCACCTAAAATGGGGAGATGAAAAAAGAACAAGCAATCAAAAGGAATGGGAGACTCCCCACTACAAGAGCTAAATGAAATGGAGATAAGCAAACTATCAGATATAGAATTCAAAACAATGGTAATAAAGATGCTCAAGGAACTCACAGACAGCTACAAGGAACTGAGTGAGAACTACAGCAGTATGAGAAAGAAAATAGAAACTGTAAATGAAAACCAGGAAGAAATGAACATTAAAATCTCAGAAATAAAAAACACACTAGAAGGAATTATCAGCAGGCTGTATGAAGCAGAGGACCGAATTAGTGAGCTGGAAGACAAGGTAGAAAGAACCACCCAGATACAGCAGCTGCATGAAAAAAGACTAAAAAAATATGAATATAACTTAAGGGACTCCAAGATAACATGAAACACAACAACATTTCAATCATAGGAGTACCAGAAAGAGAAGAAAAACAAGGGATAGAAACCCTGTTTGAAAAAATACTGACAGAAAACTTTCCGAACCCAGATAGGGAAAAATTCATGCAAGTTCAGGAAGGACAGAGAGTTCTAATCAAGATGCACCCAGAGAGGCCAACTCCAAGACATATCAAAATTAAAATACCAAGTACTAAAGACAGAAAATCTTAAAAGCAGCAAGGGAGAAATAAGAAGTAACATACAAAGGGGCTCCGATAAGGCTAGCAGCTGATTTCTCAACAAAAGCTCTCCAATCCAGGAGAAAATGGCAAGAGACACAATGACCTCACCTATCACGGGAGTTATGTTCCAGAGACCCCCGCGATAGGCGAAAATCTGCGAAGTAGCGGTGTTATATTTATTTTATTATTTATATATATGTTTTAAGGTTTTATAAACCCTTCCCACACTCCTGTAATCCTTTCCCACTCTCTTATTAACCTTCTCCACACTCTTATAAACACTTCATATGCTATTAAACACTTTCTATGCTCTTAAACCTACGTAATTTTAATCCCACGATATAGCGAAAACTCTGCGATACAGAATTAGATACATTGTTTTTAAAAACCTGCAATACAATGAAGCCGCAATAAGTGAACTGTGATATAGCGAGGGACGACTGTATACCAAGTAATGGAAAACAAAGCCCTGTAACAGAGATTACTCTAACCAGTGAGGCTCTCAATTAAAGTAGAAGGAGAAATAAGGATTTTCCCAGACAAAAGAAGGCTGAAAGAATATATCTCCACCAAACCAGCCCTACAAGATTTACTAAAGGAACTACTATAAGAAGAGAAAGGAAAAGAGTGAAAGAAAGAGGAACACAGGTACAAAGGGGGATAACTGAACAAATACCTATTGATAATAACCTTAAATGTAAATGAATTAAATGTTCCAATAAAAAGACATAGAATAGCTGAATGGATAAGAAATCATGACCCACACATATGCTGCCTACAAGAGACCCACTTCAGGACAAAAGACCTACACAGACTGAAATTGAAGGGCTGGAAACAAATATTCCAAGTAAATGGACAGGAGAGAAAAGCCAGGGTAGCAATTCTAATATCAGACAAAATAGATTTCAAAACAAGGGCCATAAAAAGAGACCCAGAAGGTTTCTTCATAATACTAAAGGAAAGAATCCATCAAGAAGATATAAACATTATAAACATATACGCACCCAACATAGGAGCACCCAAATACATAAGGAAAATCTTGGAGGACTTCAAGAAAGATATAGACAGCAACACTATTAAAGCAGGGAATTTTAACACCCACTATCAAAAATGGATAGATCTTCCAAACAAAATATCAACAAGGATATTGCAGCGTTGAACAAGGTCCTATCGAATGGACTTAACTGATATATATGGAGCCTTGTAACCCAAAGAAGCAATTTACACACTCCTTTCAAATGCACATGGAACATTTTCAAAGATAGATGACATGATAGGACACAAAAGAAGCCTCAACAAATTGAAGGGATTGAAATCATATCAAGCATTTTCTTTGACCACAAGGGACTGAAACTAGAAATGAACCTCAAGGAAAAAACTCAAAAATACTCAAACTCATGGAGATTGAATAGCATGCTATTAAACAATGAATAGGTCAAGAATGAAATCAAGGAAGAAATCAAAACGTTTCTGGAAACAAATGAAAATGAACTCACAACAATTCAAAACATAAAGGATTTAGGGAAGGCAGTCCTGAGAGGAAAGTTCATAGCTATACAGGCCTACCTAAAAAAGATAGAAACATTTCAAATAAACAGCCTAACCCTACACCTACAATAACTGGAGGAACAACAACAAAGACAGCCCAGAGCAAATAGAAAGAAGGAAATAACCAAGAAGAGAGCAGAATCAAATGACATAGAGACTAAAAGCACAAGTCTAAGGATCAATAAATCCAGGAGCTTGTTCTTTGAAAAGATAAACAAAATCAGCAAGCTTTTAAGCAGACTCGTCAAGAAAAAAAGGGAGAGGACCCAAATAAACACAATCAGAAATGAAAGAGGAGAGATTACAACTGATACCACAGAAAAACAAAGGATTGTAAAAAATTTCTAGGAAGAACTATGTGCCAAAAAATTTGAAAACCTAGGTGAACAGGAAAAATTTCTAGAAAAAATATAATCTTCCAAAACTCAATGAAGAAGCAGAAAGCCTGAACAGACCAATAAAAGGTGACAAAATTGAAGCACTAATCAAAAAACTCCCAACACATAAAAGCCCTGGACTGGACAGTTTCACAGGAGAATTCTACAAAGCATTTAAGGAAGAGCTAACACCTATCCTTCACAGACTATTCCAAAAACTTCAAGAAGATGGAAGACTCTCAAACTCTTTTCATGGGACCACCATCATCATAATCCCCAAACCAGAGAAAGACACAATAAAGAAAGAAAACTTCAGGCCAATATCGCTAATGAACATACACGCTAAAATCCTCAACAAAATATTGGCAATCCACATCCAGCAATACATTAAAAAGACCATACGCCATTGTGGAGGGGGGGGGGTTCTGCCCCCAGGGCCCCCTCCCTCCAGTCTGCTATGGATGAGAATAAGTCTACCAAGGCATGATCTGCATGGGGAGGAAAGGTAGCCAATCTCTCAAAGGAGAAGGGCCAGGAGCCTTTTCCTCAATGGGCTTTTATTGGGTTCATTTGTATAGGAATACAGAGCATATAGGTAAAGCTCATCAATCATTGTCAGGCAGTAATGATCAAACAATAGATAACATTCAAAGAACTATGAGGGCCTATTTGAGTCAGGGTCAGATAGCTAAAGGGCCATAAAACTTTGGGGAAACAAACTCATTTCATGCTTGGACCCTTACCATTTAAATTGAGGGTATTAGCAAAGCAGGTTTCACAGGATTTTACGTATTATTTCTTAGGTCTGATCACCCTAGGAAACCTGCCCTTTCCAGCACAGGTCCGCACCCACCTCCAGCATTATTTCAGGCTTAAGTCAGGTGGAGGATTCGAGTAGCCAAGAAATCAGGAGACTTCTCACAGACAGAATGAGGACTCAGGCCCTTGCAAAGCCAGAGGGTGAGGGTCCATTAAAGGGAATTCATGCCTCTCACCATGGGAAATGTAGCCCTGATGCTTCACGTCTAAGAGAGAAAAGCTCCAGTGGAACATGAGACGGCAAGCAGGCCCCACGAGTGTGACAGCAGAATTTCCTATGGGGATTCAGGATAGTCTATTTCTTAGAATCAAAACTTGTTCTTGCTAAGATCTCTGTCCCCCCCCCCCCCGCCCCAGATCAAAAGAACTTATGCTAATGCATGCCTAGCTTCCTCAGACTGGTGTTGATTATCCTTTCAAGTTCAGCCCAAGCCTGTTTTCTTTCCATTTGCATATCTCTCCTTTTGATGTGCCTTCCTGGATGTCTACCACCTAACTCGAATCTACAATCTATGCATAGTTAATGAAGACCATTCTGATGTAATGTGCCCTAGAACAACAATAAAAGCCAGTCAAGACAAAGCTCGGGGCCTCTCTCATATGATAAGGGAGGGGTCTCATAGTCCTGGATTTTCTAGTCCTGTGTATTCTGTGTGAATTTATTCACGGACCTGCCATAGCATACGAATTCTGCTGGCCTGAATTCATGACAGTCCATCGCCCCTTTTTTATAGTCCCCTAAGTCTTTCCCTGATTGCCCCTTCGAGACTGTGCCTGTCTTAGGTTATCCCTCTCTTGAGGAATCTTACCGGTCATTGGCTAACCAGCCCGGGGCCAAGCGGGGTGAATTAAAGGGGGCACAGGCTGCACCCCTGCCGGGAGAATAAGCTTTGTCTCCTTAGTGGCTTATGGTCCCAAGGTCTTTTTACTCAGCCTTAGCCATGGGGGGTTACAGCTTCTGAAACCAGGCAGGGTGGTTACCAATAGGACAGGA
Source organism: Micronycteris hirsuta (assembly GCA_004026765.1). Lineage (NCBI taxonomy): Eukaryota > Metazoa > Chordata > Mammalia > Chiroptera > Phyllostomidae > Micronycteris > Micronycteris hirsuta. The sequence continues at coordinate 39,328 of PVJI01015503.1, forward strand.
TTTGGAGAAAAGAGAACCCTACTGCAGTGTTGGTGGGATTGTAGACTATGGAAAACAGTGTGGAATTTCCTCAGAAAACTAAAAATGGAACTAGCTTTTGACTCAGCAATTCCACTTCTAAGATTACATCTTAAGAACCCTGAAACAGCAATCCAAAAGAACCTATGCACCCCAAATATTCATAGCAGCACAATTTACAATAGCCAAGTGCTGGAAGCTACCTAAGTGCCCATCAGTAAATGAGTGAAACCAAAAAACTATAGTACATCTATATGATGGAATACTATGCAGCAGAAAGAAAGAAGGAGCTCCTACCCTTTGGAACAGCATGTATGGAACCGGACGGCATTATGCTAAATGAAATAAGGCAGTTGGTGAAAGACAAATACCATATTATCTCACCTGTAAGTGCAACCTAATCAACAAAACAAACAAGCAAGCAAAACATAACCAGAGAAATTGAAATTAAGAACAAATGGACAGTAACCAGAGGGAAGATGAGAGGGGATAATGGGGCAGGGCAGGGGGAAGGCTGAAGTGTTTTCAGGAACAACTATAAAGGACACGTGGACAAAACCAAGGGTGGGTGGAAGCAGGGGAGGGAGGTGTGGATGGCTGGGGTAGGAAAGGGGGAAAAGGCAGACAACTGTACAATAAAATAAAATTTAAAAAATGGGAAAAATAAATGAATAAAATAAGATACATTTAAAAACTAAAAAAAAAAAACAAAAACAAAAAAACAAAATACAACAGATTAGAAGAAAATACTTTGAACAAGTGTTTGCCAACAAATCGGACAAACAGATACCTAGAAACATGCAATCTTTCAAAAATAAATCAGAAATAATATGAAAACCTGAATAGACCAATTAAAACAAATGAAATAGCAGCAGTAATAAAAAATCTCCATGCAAATAAAAGGCCTGGACTGGATGGCTTCACAAGCAAATTTTACCAAATATTCAAAGAAATACTAATTCTTTTTTTAAGTATTTTTTATTGATTATGCTATTACAATTTCCCCAATTTTCCCCCTTTATCCCCCCTCCACTCTGCCCCCTAACCCTCCAGCATTCCCAGCCCCTTTAGTTCATGTCCATGGGTTGGACATGAACTATATAAGTTCTTTGCGTTCTCTGTTTCCTATACCATTTTTTATCTTTCCCCATCTATTTTATGCCTACTAATTCTTTTTCTCCTTCCCTGTACCTTTTCTTCCCATTCCTCCCTTCCTCCTCCCCACTGAAATCACTCTGTGTGATGTCCATTTCTCTGATTCTTTTCCTGTTCTGGTTGTTTCCTTAGTTTTTGTTTTCATTACTTTTCTTTTCTTTTAGGTTCATTTGTTAATAGTTGTGAGTTTGTTGTCATTTTATTGTTCATATTTTGTATCTTCTTCTACTTAGATAAGTCCCTTTAACATTTCACATAATAAGGGCTTGGTGATGATGAACTCCTTTAACTTGACCTTATCTGGGAAGCACTTTATCTGCCCTTCCATTCTAAATGATAGCTTTGCTGGATAGAGTAATCTTGGATGTAGGTCCTTGCCTTTCATGACTTCAAATACTTCTTTCCAGCCCCTTCTTGTCTGTAAGGTTTCTTTTGAGAAATCAGATGATAGCCT